>JASANB010004287.1:0-14957 GCA_030248155.1 Sabatieria punctata
CTCGTCCTATGAAAGACACCCTGTGGACAAAACACCACGAAGTGGTCGAGTTGGGATCCGTTGGAGCATCCTCTTTCCAAGCACACTTGAAGAACATCCACAGCTACTTCGTGGATTTCGCCTATGGCTGGCTTGGACCGAATGCGGTTTTGCTGACTGAGCCTCCACCAATTAACACTTCTGAAGCCACCTTGTCCAGAAAGGTGCGCACTACTCTGGCCCAGCTACGATCGGGTTACAGCGGGTTCCTCCGCTCTTACCAGCACCGCTTACACCCGGAGATTTCGGAGCTGTGCCCCGACTGCAACCTTGAACGGCACACCTCTAGCCATCTGTTTGACTGTGTTACCCGACCGACTTCGTTGTCGGCTCAGGACCTGTGGACCGACCCCATTGCCACGGCCGCTTTCTTGGGGCTATAGCTGGATGGCGGCTATCAACAACAACAACAACGTATCAGTAGGAATAAATAAGGGCACGTTCCGTAGAAGTACCTATAGAGTAAGATTCCTAACTTTGAACGGGTTAACGAAATAAGCGGTTGTTAAAAACCAAGGAATTGGGCGATTGGCTTTTTGCTTATGGAAACAAAACTACATGATCACTGGAAGAGGCACTGAAAGTTTGGTAAAGATCGCATGATCGGGAGAGGAGGAACGAATGTTTTTTTAAAACTCGGTAAGTGTTCAAACTTAGGGACCCGGTGCCTAAGTTTGAACACTAAACGGTTTGATGCCTTGCTCAATGTTTAAACGGGGTTTCAGAGTTTGAACACTTTCTACGTTTAAAAAAAAAGCTTAACAAACACGCTGCAACGTTGTTTTCGAAAAAACAACCACTTTATAAGCAGATAGCGGCATCAAAACGAAAGAACGTAATCACTAAGCGCCCGACTAATCTTTCATGTGTTTCGGGTCGTCCTCATCGATCTGCTCCTTGTAAAGCCTGTCAGCCCAATCAGAGCAGGTGAAATCTCTGCACTGGACGATTTTGCGACCTTGTTGAACTTTGTTGTCGCAATAGTACCAGGTCTGGGCAAGAGAAGTGTCATCCCACTCACAGTTACAAGAGTACCAGGTGTTGCTATCATCCTCCTCAGCATCTGATTCGTCAGATGAGCTGACCGTGGCAGCTCTAGCTCCATTTACGCTTTCTACTATGTAGCTTCTGTTTCTTGGCGGCAGCCGTTTCTTCAGCTGATTTCAGCCGACTGCGTGCTTCAGCTGACGTTAAAATTTCGCCAGACTTAAACTTTTGGCATCTTTATACTACTATTTGAACTAGAAAGACACTAAAACAAATTTACAAACCAGTTTAGCGTAATATGTCACGTTTGAGCCAAGAAATATGGAAATATAGGGGGTGTTCAAACTTAGGCACCTTAGGTACAATTTCATACAGACTTTCATACATACATTCATACATATAGGGAGCTTAGCGCAAGACAATTAAAAAATTAGGTGTTCGACTATTCACCGTTTCAGCTGCTCCTATTCTCTTACAGCTGATCTTTGTTACGCAAAAGCAGAGCAGCAAATAGCCAAGACCCCACACCACCTGCGAACCTTGAATCAAGGAAATAGCGCTTACAGAAATGGAGTACGGTGGCCGGGACCTTCCAGTGTTCAAACTTAGGCACCTGTTCAAACATAGGAATCTTACTCTAGTCATCATAAGAAAAGAAAGTTAATTAATTTTAAAATATATAGTCTGTTTCTGACTTTCTCTGATTCCCTCCCCAGCTACACCTAACCCGACCGACAAACCCTCTCTAATCTGGTTCAGCTGAGCCGCAGAGTGCAAGGCAGGCAAAGTCATGTCATGGACGACTAAAAATGGTCATGTACTCCATGGCACAGTTGGGGAGATCATTTGAATTGCAAATTTTGAACACAGACGACCGAATGTGGTATCAAATGACTGCTGACGATCTATTGATTATTATTTTACACATCAACACCTAATTACTGCATGATATATTCAGCTTTACCTCCGATACGTGTTTTTGGTCTCGGGACAGATCCTGTATAACGTACGCGCCCAAATTATAAATCTTTAATAAATATGACCGAATGCGGTATCAGATGACTGCTTTTGACTTCTAGATTATAATTTTACTCTCTAGCGCACCAGTACATCCACAAACAATGACTGCATGCTATCAGATGACACGCTCTCGTCCATATCGCTTACTTCATCGATTATCGGCCGATTTCCCACCGAAACCACCACTTAGAAAACTTGCTATAAATATACTATTCATACGCATAGATGTACATTAGCCCGCAAGTAGGGATGGTTGGGCCCTAGCTACAAAATAAGCACAGTTAGAAAGATTGGGCAGGTCACCGTCTCGTTTCAAATGACTATCATCACTACGAAAAAATGAAAAAAGAACATTTCTAGCTCATCTTTTGAAAGATAACTACCAATTTTACCGTGTGATTATGCCAACCTTGGTTGCATATATTTCTGCGCCTTTACTTTCAACCATCTTTGAATAACAAATTAAAAATGAAAAAATGTAGAATCAGCCGTTACGACATCTCTTACTGAATCAATCGTAGCATTCGAGTCCATTGACAGATACAGCTGCGCACGCACAGGTGGGTAGATATGATGATTTGCTATGAATTAACTACTATAAATATAAGAATATAATAATATTCGACAAAACTCCGGGGTACCGTTTCTGTTTAAGAAAAAAATGACAAAAAACTATCTACATTTGAAACACTAATCTGCGCAAGCAGTAATTTCCCTAGCAGAGTAGTAGCAAGCAGGGATGCCTACCAAATTCAAACTTTGAATTTGATATGGCATGGTATAGTATAAACTTGGCGGTTTGAATTCGATATGGTATGGTATAGTACTAGCTAATTCAGTTTGAATTTGGTTGGTATGATTTTGGTATGAATTTGGTACAGTAGTGGTAGTTTGCTGTGGTAATGTCATAGAAGCCTTCGGAAATTATGCTCAATCCACCTTTCTTGAGTTTTTTCGAATCAAAACATGCAGAAAGGATTGGGAATATATTTTGACGCATTTGAAAAGTGTTATGAATATAGCCAACAAGCTAGTACTAAAATGAAAACGCCATACCAAAATCAAAATTCTAGTACTAATATTATCTGGTAAAGGCGTTTGATTTTGATATGGTATGGTATAGTATAGAAGGAGCAGTTTTGAATTTGGTTTGGTATGGTACTGGTACTAAATTCAAAGTTTGATTTTAGTACTAGTAGAATTTTGGTATGATAGGCATCCCTGGTAGCAAGTAGGGATGCAACCGAAGTTCGGTATTATTCGGTATGAACCGAATAATTCGGTTAACTATTCGAATTCGGTATTCGAATTCGGTATTTTTCAAACCGAATAATACCGAATATTGAAAAGCCGTTAAAATTGCACTGTTTTGCTTGATTTTGTGCAGAAATCACCGAGATTTCCTCTTTTACATCTCTCTGTTCATTTACTATGCTTAAATTTTGGCAAACAATGACTATTCATGCAAAAAGTCAACGAACTTCAGTGTCAAAGTTTAACTTACCTGATAATAAACAACAACATTTCGGCCTTTTCAGTTCCCAACAGACTACATTGTCAGATTTCCACCTCTTAACCTAAGCGTTTGTTTTATCAACCAAGTACTACGTATAAAATCCCATCTATCGTTTCAACGATTCAACGATATTAAACTAAGTTGTATGCCTAAGCTGCCGGCTTCGGTGCTACAATAGTACTGGATTCTCCTTTCCTCCAACTTTCTGTATGCGTTTGTGATTCGCGCGTAAATATCTTCCTGCTATCCGCCACATTCCAGATAATCGAGAAGGCCCATTCGCCCAACCCGCTGTCAAACCTAACTTTTAGCTTCGGTTTTAGGCTTAGCTTCAGGCTTAGGGGCAAGTGTAGGCAAGGCACAGCAGAAGGGACAGGAAATATATCCAGCTTTTCCGCCGGTTGAGCGATCTCCTGCATTGTTATAGTCGTTTCGCACTAAAACAATATCATTTACACATTCCTTTCCTGCCATTGAAAACTGAACATAAAAAAGGCCGGCGACAAAAAATTTTAACTACATTTTTTGTAGATTTTTGTTGCGCTTCATACTTTAAACGGGTTTTTCTACAGAGAAGTCGCCAGGCGATCTTTTTCTACAAAAGTATGAATGCACCTTTAGGTACTACTTGCTTTTCCGAATGATGCTTTTCGTTGCGGTGATGATAATCTACATACACATAGTCAGTTTGAACTGTCCAACAAGGGTGGCTTACTGAAATGAGAACGTCACCAAAAATCGATTTGATTTTTGTATAATCTTGGTGATTCGTTGTTTTCCGTCAGAGCAAGTTTAGTTGTGTTCGGTTCAGCTCATTATTCTGCATAGCAACACAGACGAACATGTAAAGTTAGCACCATTAGACACACGCAAAATCAAAGACAAGTAAAGTGAATATTTGGCTGATCAGGTAATTTTCACTTTGGGCCCAGGTAAACACTCTTGTCAGGGGCGCCGCCACCTCCTCCAGCGCCAGGGGCTGCCATGTATGCTGAGACCGCTCCAGGGCCACCGACCGGTTGTCGACCCACTCCTCCTCCTCCTCCGCCAGCTGCAGCTCCAGGCGCTCCCATGTACACAGACGTAGCTCCGCCACCGCCACCAACACCCGGTCTTGCTCCTGCTCCGCCACCCATACTGATTCCTGGTGCAGCCATGTAACACGACGTCGCACCTCCTCCTCCGCCGCCACCACCGCTGGGAGCTGGTGCAGGTGGTGGGGGTCCCATTGCTGTTCGCGCATCCATTCCTCCTGGTACTGCTCCAATAGCTGTGCGGGTATCCGATCCTATTGCGCCCATTGCTGTTCGTGGTTCAATTTCAGTCCCTCCGGGCACTCCACCCATTGCTGTTCGCGGTTCCATTCCTCCGGGCACGCCTCCCATTGCTGTGCGGGGTTCCATTCCACCAGGCACTCCACCCATTGCTGTTCGCGGTTCCATTCCTCCAGGTATGCCGCCCATTGCTGTGCGTGGTTCCATTCCTCCGGGCACGCCACCCATGGCAGTGCGGGGCTCCATTCCTCCAGGTATGCCACCCATTGCTGTGCGTGGTTCCATTCCTCCAGGCACACCTCCCATTGCTGTGCGTGGTTCCATTCCTCCGGGCACTCCTCCCATTGCTGTGCGGGGTTCCATTCCTCCAGGCACTCCTCCCATTGCTGTGCGGGGTTCCATTCCTCCAGGTGCTGCTCCCATTGCTGTACGGGGTTCCATTCCTCCAATTTCGACCGACAACATTCCTCCTCCTGCTGGGGCTGCGGGCGGCGGTGCTCCTCCTGGGACGGGGGCTGACATGTAGACTGACGTGGCTCCACCTCCTCCGCCAGCTCCACCCATCTGACTAGGGGCACCCATGTAGACCGACGTGGCTCCTCCTCCTCTGCCTCCTCCTCCTCCCATGGCTGGCGGTCGACCTCCTCCAACTGCAGGCGCACCCATGTAGACTGACGTGGCTCCTCCTCCTCCTCCGCCTCCTGCTGACTGCTGACCCGCCGGCGCACAATACTGAGAGACCACTCTACTCATCGCCACACATAAAATAAAATGATACTCTCACACAAACACACGCCTTTTATACTCCTCTCACTCTATGCCAATTATGCACACACATGATTTCAATTTCAATCGCCGGCGATGAGATTCCGGTATCGTATAACAGGTCGCACGCTCATCCACTCGGCGGTGCAAGTTTCTTGTTGCAAAGAGTTTGCCTCCGGCATAAGCCTAACTCAGGCCACCCAAAGCTAGTGACAACAAGTCGATTGGATCTGCCATTGCACCTGGAAGCACAGAGCGGAAAGGGGGCGTGCAAAAATGACGTAATGGTATTTTTGCCCATTTTCGGACTCCCCTCCATGGGCCGGAAAAATCCGGAGGGGGTTCGGCGACCTCGGGGGGATCCCCGACAAAAAGCCCAAAAACGTCTATTTTGCCTTAAATAAGCGAAAATTTTCTCCATCAGGGAGGGGGGTATGGCCGGCTGAGGCATCTCATTTTCATCGCAATTAGGGAAAAAGCTCATTTTTACGTTGCACAAATTAGTGTTCAGAGCAAACGTAGCGCAGATTAGGATTTACCCCAGGCCGGAGCTCGACCTTGTCTACAACTTTGATCCTGCTCTCTTAGAAAGGATCTGCCGATTTACACAGAAAATCTGCCAGAATTTCCGCAGATTTTACTGCCAGTTTTGACCCTAATAAGAAATCTGCGAAACTTCGCAGATTATTTGCGCTTATTTCGCAGAAAAAATCTGCAATTTGCATTGGCAGATGGTTCTGCGAAGCAGGAATAGCCACAGAAAAATCTGTGCCTTTCGCATATTTATTCTGCGTTTGCTGCTATGGTTTCTGCGAAATTGGCAGACGTATCTGCTAAAAGTCAGAAGGAGATTGATTTATTATCACAGCATCTATGCAAAGAATAAGATCATTATAATCACACATACAGCAAGAATTACTGCATCAAAATTGAGAAAAAAATAAAATCTACTGTACATTTCAGACATACTGCACTAAAACCAGAAAGAAATGAGCAATCTTCACACAACAGTTGAGACACCAAAACGAGTTAGCCTGCCACAATTTTCACGAACATAATTGCTGTAGCAGTCTAAAGAGCCAGAAAGCATAGTTGTAATACTTTAGCAACAATAAAACGCGAAGAAACGTACTGACAAAATTGATATTTCTCCTAGTCTCTCAGACTGTCTCAGATAGTCTCTCAGACTGAGATAAGCATTCAAGCGATCATACAAATCTAAAGCTCTACCCGGATTTTGCGATGAAGGCAAACCACCCAACAGTTCAAAGAACAGATAAACCGCCTTCAAGCCTATAGGATAATCGGTATTAAAAGTATGAAAGCTAACAAACAGGAAATGGATGGCCTCGGCTACGGTCGCACATGGCAGAACAATGTATGTACCGAAAGTTAATTACCAGTATAACTGGCTCACTTCACTTCCTCACCAAATTTGCCAGACTGACTCATCCCCAAGAGGAACGGCTGTGTGAGATCCTTGTCCGTCTTGCATTCTTCCACCACTTCATGAATGCTTCGACCGGGCCGAGACTGAAGCAAACAGAAACACAACCTTTTTGATTTTGTATGTAAAAGGTGTTTAAAATAAGAACTGGCTAGCTAAGAAAGAATGACATATTAGTTTAGCATGTTCAGTCTTGAAAGAAAATGGTTAATACTTACCAGATTTATCTCGGTACAGTAGACTGCTATCTTGTCGCGATTGACGATTTCAGAAACGTAATCAAAGTCAATTTACTCCGAAAACTCCTCATTCCACCTCATAACGCTGTGCGTCACGCTTGGAGCCGCTGTTGTCTTTGCAGCAAGAATTTTCTCTACATGTTCCGTCAAATCCTGGCCGTTAGGTTTTGTTCTAAATCTAATTGGCCAAACGTCACTTTCTTTTCATTTAAGTAAAATCGACACTAGAACAACAAAGTCTTCTTCAGCCATTATTGGCCACAGAGCGACGATTCCAGCAGAACTGGTATGAATTCAAACTCGATTAGCCGAATTTATCGCGCCAAAATTAGTCCAGTTTGTTATAAAGCATAGCACCTTTACAGATACTTCTGCGAACTTCAACAGATCTTACGGCCGAAGGAAGGGTAGTTGTAAGAGAGGCCGTTGAGAGCTTGATCGCACACAAAGCTCCGGGCAACTTCTTGCTTCGCATGAAGAACAGGCATTCTCTCGGTCACTTCATGTCTTTCAACAAAGTGTCGTTTCCAAGCTTCTGTTCCATATGTTGTCACACAGTCTTCTTGACCACATCGAAACGGAACCTTCCATTCTGGCTTGTGCGCACTGCTTAGGTGAACTTTAAGCGCAAAAAATCAGTCAAAAGTAGCTTTTCAAAACGGACAGGAAAGCTTTTGAGAGACAACGCGCAAAAATCGCATTTAACGTATCCACTCCAAAATTTCACAGAACGATCTGCTACACAAACACAGAAATATCTGCGCCGCAATAAATGCAAGAAAGTGCAGACTTTTCTGCCAGTGTGCGCCGTCTATCTGTGTCTCACAATTCGCAAGCCGATCTGCGTTATCGCAAACGCAGACCTTTCTAAGAGAGTGAAGCCCAAGCGCTCCAACGCTCCAACCCAACGTTGCAGAGGGATGTCAGTCTGATCGCGCAAACATGCGCCCGCCTCTCACTCAAACTCAATTCAACCAAAACCAAATACCAAATTTTTGGCTATCACTCACAGCCCCCATCTCTTCAGACTGACCTCTATCTTGATGGATCTATTATTGAGGGCGTACATCTGTTCAAGTACTTAGGAGTGCAAGTAGACAGACGCTTATCATTCAATGAGCATACTGTAAGTGTAACTACAGCAGCTAAGGCGAAGAGGTGTGTAGGAGTTACTAACTGGCTATTCCGTGGCTACGCACCTCTGACTACGTGTTAGATAAGGTCTATCAAGCCTGCACACTGCCCCAGCTTACTTATGGCATTGAGGTGTAGTATCCTGATGCTAAGTGGGCTCGAGACAAGATTGAGAGAGTAAACAAATACCAGTCTCAACTTTTCTGCAACAATTTCACGTTGTCCTATGATGATATACTTTTTCGGTGTGCTGAGCGGTCTGGTTCCGACCGCCCCCCCCTCTGTGGCTTCTGGCTGCCCGGCTGCGGCTAAAGCTTTTCTACAAGTTCTATCACGGGCAAAGGCACACTGACGCTGAAAATATACCGCTAGAGAACCGCCGCAGTGCTAGGAACGTGCACTCGTGCCATGTTGAGCTGGTCTCTCGCACTGCCGCCACAAACGCCAATTTCTTCTACGCTACTGCCAAATTGTGGAACTCTCTTCCTCATTTCGTACCTATGCTGTCGTTTCCTAAATTTCAAAGTTTTCTAGAATCCAATGCGTATAGGAGTATTGTTATTAGACTGAATTTTAACGCTACAGTTGTTTAACTCCAGTATGTACGTACGTTGGAATCTGATTGGCTGTATTTCTCTTTTCTCTGCTGCTGGTTGCCGTCTTTCGCTATATAGTGAATTAGGCTGTAATTTAGTGCTGTTATGACTATTAGTCAAAGTCAAAGTCATAGTTAATACTTTTGTGATACTGTATCGCAGTCAAACGGACAGGTAGTCAAAGTCAAAGTTTGACTACCTTCGTTACCATAAATACGTAGTCAAACGAAGACCAGCACCCGTATTCTGCGTATTTTACCACTTACTGCTGTTTACAACAAAATATTTAAAAAACTTGATACATTTTTAAGCACTATAGAACACCAAGCAACCTTTTCACTGAAATTTTGAAACAATGAAGCATCAGTCGGTGAACCTCTGTTTGATTCAAATCCCACAGTTCCACCACAAATTATCACTTAACAGTAGAATGCACTTTCTATCTAGTTTAGGGAAGAGTCAATATGTGTCTTGGTTCGGTTTGATACATATAGATGGCTTCATACATGTTAGGTCATCCGTCGAAGAGGGAGGGTGTTAGAGGTCTGGCGCCCGCCGGGGGGCGAGCTGAGCCCAGGATTTCAGGAGGGGGTTCGGCACTACAAAATGCTCAAAAATCGCAAAATATCGCAATTTTTCCGCTAAAAATTGTCAAAAATCGCTAATTTTGGCTCAAATACAGCTAAAATGTGCTGTTTTACAGGCGGTTTTGGCAATTTTTGAGTCTGAAATTGTTAAAAATTGCAAAAATTTGCTCAAAAAATTACCTGCCAGCAAATCGGAGGGGTGTCGGAAAAATCGTCTGGGGAGTCCCGTCTGGGGGGTCTGGCCTAAGTAGGGTGTGGGTATACGCCCAGACTCCTGTACGTGTATGGATGGCTTCTATTCTCTTTTACGGCGGCTTTTTACACCTCATGTTGGCTTTGCTTTTCCAATGAAATTTTGAAAAAGTATAAGCGATTCTGCAACGCTTTATAGCGGCTAACTACTGTATATTTCAGAATAAATTATTTATTGATGGAATTGCAGCAGCCATTTCGGGTCTATTGGTCACTGAATTAGGATAAATCGCTGAAAATATCGATTTGGCTCTGTTTCAAAAAGTAGTCAAAGTAGTCAAACCAGTGGCCATGGTAGTCAAATGGTTTGACTACAATATAGTCAAATTTGACTACTCTGGTATTGTACTCAAACCAGCGGTAGTCATAGTCATAGTCAAACGAAAATTTTGGTATTGTAAGAAAACTACTGTAATTTTAAACCAGTAAACACTTGACTTGACTTGACTTTGACGCCTCCATAAAAAGTCATTCACAAAAAACCGCCAGGTCGCTTATTTTTTTAACAGACTTTAGATGTTGGTCAACCAGGCTCAAACTGAATCACTAAATTGGGTCGGCCGTCGGGCCGCTCTCTTGTGGACCCACTTTCCACGGCTGGACCGAACTGTATGATGCATTCTGATGATCCAACCATGCTGGAAAGTAGTGGCGGGGCAGTGAAAGAAGTTCGATACCGAACGCTCGGGGTACATACGGGGTTGCGATTGCGATATGGGCCTAAAACGCCTGATCGTAGGATGTCATATCGTATCGCTATTACGTGTTTCTGTCTCCGTTTGAAGCACAGCTTCACGGATCGGATGACTTTCATAGTTCGACACTTGGTTGGGCCAAGTTAAGTAACAGTATCCGGTTGGGGCAGACCATACTCCATTTGGAGTAGTTGGCCTGCGGTTAGCGTTTTAGAAAATAGGCCGACGCTGCGCTAACCGCTGTTCAACTGCGATGGGCGGAGTTGAATTTAGAGTTTCGTAGGCCGCGCGCCAAATTTGGCTGGCTGCCAATTGTTAAATTTTCGAATCTGTGATCTCATCCAAAGGCGGAACCTGACCCTTTTTCAGGGCCTTTTTACACAGAGGGGAGTACGCCTCAGTCGCATATCTATTTCCCATCAATTTTACGTTGTGTAATAGCCGTCCCACTACAAAAAGATTGAAAATTGCTGTCAAGATTCGTTCTATTTTCGAAGAGAACCGTCTTAGTTAAACTATCCTCAAGTATCGATTTACGCCCACAGCAGCGGTTAGAGAATCTATTTTCGCTTTACATGCGAAAATAGAAAACGCTAACCGCTGTCGATTTCCGAAATTAGCCAGCGGTTAGCGTTTCGCGAATTTAGGCGTCTGGCGCAAGGAGATATGAATGAACGTACTGTACTGTACAATGTACGTATTGAAAGAAGTTTTGTTTGGTTAGTCGTAGAACACCCCATCAAAACACAATCACACACAGGAGCAACCACACACTAAGAATACTGTCACTCGAACACTCCCAAACTTTTCATAATGTAGGTACACGTATGATATGTACACGGTATGGGGCATTGGCGCCGTCTAAGCGCGACCCTATTGTTGGTCGAGTTGGTGACCCGGCGCGCCGGTTGGTCTAGTTGGCAAATTGGCCCAATTCTGGCAGTTGGTCGAGTTGTTTGAGACCCGGACTACTGTGGGAAACATATATGTTTTATGTATATGTTTTAAAACATAAATATGTTTGTTTTTGGGAAAACATATATGTTTATGTTTCTCAATATGTTTGCATGTCAAATATGTTTTCTATTTATATGTTTTGAGGCCAATATGTTTCTGGAATTAATATACATACAGTACATATTACAATTACATAATACAATATACTAATTTTTGCTATAGGAATTCATGATTTCAAGACTTTTGGTTGCTGTTTGTTTGACAGTAAATTTTCCAAAATCTGACTTTCACTTAAACTTATTGAATCTGAGTATGCTAAATTGTGCAAACCGTTTTAAACAGGAAATTCAGAATCTCAAGTTTGAATTATCGAACATTAAGACGAAATATAAGTGAATAAGCTGCTTTTACACAAATATGTTTTATGTTTAAAAATATGTGCATATTCAATTTTCTGGAACATATATCTATGTGTTATTTAGATGTTTGATTGGCGAAAAACATATATGTATAGTTATATTAATATATTTTAAAAATTTCGATATTTTCCCACTGTAACCGGGACCGTACTACCGCTGAGTCACACAATATTTTACATTTATGTCTTGTAACCAATCAGTTAAATAACAGTAAATCAGTAATGAGGATAATTATTGGACACAATATAAACTTGAGACATGAGTAAGACAGACGAGTAATTTTGATGGCGAATAAAGCAAAATAGTTAGTAAGCGGCGGAACTAAAATATGTCATTTGACTTGTTTGTCGGCTTTCTTGAGATACTGTAGAATTTCGGCGAAGCTGGGGCGTTTGTCAGGGTAGTACTGCCAGCACCTGTAGAAGAGAGGTATGACGGGTATGGGCGTTCTGCCTGGTGCTTCCATTCGGTGACCTTCGTTAACAATCTTGCTGCGCACCACGGCGTTGCTCATTCCAGAGTAGGGCTCGGCGCCGTCGCTAAACACTTCCCACATGAGCACGCCGAAGCTCCAGACGTCTGTCTTTGAATTGAATACGATCTTGAACAAGGTCTCTGGCGCCAGCCATCTGATCGGCATAACTTTGCTGGCCACGTCTGCCTCCGTCAACTCGGTGTCTGTCTTGAGAACACTTAAGCCAAAGTCGGTGATCTTGATCTCTCCGCTCCGCCCGATTAGACAATTGCGCGCCGCCACGTCTCTGTGCAGAACTGACTTGCTTTCCAAATACCTAAACCAACGCACCTTCCACTCCCTTCCACAATTGACCGCACTTACTTGAGGCCGCGAGCAGCGTCGATGCAATAGCGCAGGTGCTCTTTGGTGGGGATCAAACTGCCTTCCTTCCTCAAATGCAGCAGCAACGACCCGCGCGGCATCATCTCCATCACGATCATCAGCGGCTCCTC
The DNA here is from genome assembly GCA_030248155.1 of Sabatieria punctata. Classification (NCBI taxonomy): domain Eukaryota; kingdom Metazoa; phylum Nematoda; class Chromadorea; order Araeolaimida; family Comesomatidae; genus Sabatieria; species Sabatieria punctata. The sequence continues at coordinate 12,897 of JASANB010004287.1, forward strand.
CTGCGCAGCCACCCCCAGCACTTGCACTATGTTTTTGTGGTAGAGTTTACGCATTATCTGCGCCTCCTGCACGAATTCCTTCCGGTCTTTCTTGTTTGAAGCTCTGTCGCGCGCCAACAACATCTTCACTGCCACTTCACTCTCAGAGCCGTCCAATGTCAACGTCGCTCGCCACACTTCTCCGAAAGCCCCCTGGCCCAGTTTCTCCAGTAGTCCGATGTCTTTGTGGTACAACTCCCACTTCTGCCGTACAATCGGTGTCTTCAGTAGGGCGCCGTCCACTGTAACTGCCGTCTTCTTCTTCCGAAACAACTCTATCAACTCGGGAATACTGGCGCACTTGTGCGCCCCCAACTGCCACTGCCCAGTGTTTGTTCGTCTCAGCAATACGTGTCTCATTTTGCCTTTCCACCTGAACATACTGCCCTACGCACTCTACGTACTCTGCCTCACTTACCTAACCGATATGGCGATCCGCTTGTCAGTGCCCACGTCAGTCTTGCGCAGCAGAAACTCTCCGTCGTGGGCAAGCATGTCCTCTACGTCTTCTCTGGGCATCAGACCATGGTAATAGCGTTGAGTTTCCAAGTCGCCCAGCTTCAAGTGTTCGCTGGCTTCGGTCGTATGCACAAACTGTGACTTTAGACTCGGTGAGTATGCGGTGTGTGGCGCCACCGACTTTGTCTCAATAACACTTCTGGACGACCGCCAATGTTGACTTGTTACCTCCATAATCGTACGTTGTCCTTGCTCCACTGTGCTCTGATAGTTTCTCCGTTTCGAGTCACTTCTAGCGCTCTGGCGGTCCGAATCGAAATATTCCTTGCCTCGAGCACTCGTTACATTTCCATTCTCTTTGTCTCTGTTGCTTTTCCGTTTCGACCAGTCCGATCGAGCACTCGTCATCACTGATTTGCTCTCTCCCGACTTTGCTTGTTTCTTCTGACTGGCTGTCTTTGATCTGCTGGACTCGTTCTGTGCCTTGTCGTCTCCTGTCCTAATCTGGGTGCTACTCGACTCCGCTTGTCTCATGTCTTCCTCTGTCTTCGGCTTCTTCATTGCTTGCACAAATTGCCACTTATCGTTGTCCATTGCCGCTAATGCCAGTGTAAATAAACGCACAATCAGTCCACAAACAATACACAAAAATGATAATGTACTGGGCCATCTGCTCTTTTATTTGTAGATTAGGTGGACTGGACCTAATTTGGGTCGGTCTCCAGAAAATCATCCAAAAACCTTAAAAATAGGAAAAATCGATCCGGATTGTTGCAGAACTGTACAGTGGCATGACTTTTACTTATTCTTTGCAACTCTCGCCATTCTACGTTACTTTTATTTGCCTAAAAATAGCTAATTTTCAAAGTTCGTCACACTACCAGCAGAAAAAACTCACTAAATATCGATTTCTCCAAAACTAAGCGTTTCAGCTTGTGGCAGTTGTCTAAATTCAAGCTCTTTTCCTTTCATAACTTGGAGTCTCTGAGGCCTTATTCCGAATATGAAATATGGAGTGAAAAGTCTGTCTGCGTACTGTTGGAAATTTCGGTTTCCTGTATAAACGATATTATGGCTGGCAAACTATTCCAAAAAAGCAGATGAGTGTAGTATACTGTGCCTGCAGCCCAGCACTATCCCCTAAACAGCTCACTTTAATGCGCTCATTTTGTTTGGCCAACTCATACCTAACTTTAGTTAAAACACAATAGCTTGGCAGGGCCCTTGCAAAAAAAGTTGACGATGTTTCGAAAAAACATAGAGGCATTTTGCGGAGATTTCGTAGTTTTCGGAGAATATCTCACTAAACAGCTATGATCTGGAAACGGGAGTACCAGAATATGAAAGGCCATTAAGACAGCTACAAAACCATATGCGAGTCCGGGTCCTATGTAGCTTTAGAAACAAATGAAGGGTGATCGTTTGAATGAAGGCTGTCAGACACGTGAAAATGACACAAAAAATTCCTGCCGACCCAACTTTGAGAGGGTGTAGCTCCGGTTCCAGGGGGTTGCGGGCGGCCGGGCATGCACCTTGGTCTTCGATTGAGCTCTATTTTAACAT
>JASANB010004288.1:0-242433 GCA_030248155.1 Sabatieria punctata
AACCGGAACCGGAACTTTTTCAACATTTGGTCCAAAATTTATAGAAACGTATTTATAAGCACGTTGTGTACAAATTCCTGTTATAAACATCAGCAGAAGTTCAAATCAACAACAGAATACAGACTTTTCAATAACAGTAGTCAAGAGCACGCAAATTGTACTTCAGAAAGAGAAGCTTTTCAACATTTTCAGGTTTCAGCTGTGATCTGTCACCTTCGGAGATGTTTTTAGCTGCCTTAAAGGTTCTTTCACTGGCAACCGTTCCGATAGGAGCGCTCAAGTATTTGCGGGCCAGCTGAAATGCGCTGTTTAGTGCTAACTTATTAAAATCTTAGTATCATAATGAAGTCACAGCTAACCTCAGCCAGTTTCTTCCAAGAACCGTTTTGCTTTGTGCGCCAGTACTCAAGAGGGTTCTGCAGAGCATCTATGAGTGAGTGGCTCCCTCAAATAGTCAGCCACCAATTTCTCAGCTAGTCACTTTTCCAACGCCTCTTGACACAGAGCCTTTACACATTCCGATTTGACATACTGCTTTCGATTCATCCTTCTCATTGACCAAAAAATGTCGCCACACCAGTGCAGTTTTGCTGCCATTCAAACTGACTTGAACAGAAACACTCAAAACACACAGACACCAAAGAAGAAAGAAGAGGATCACGCAAAAGTAAATAAAAAATCGAGCAACAAGGCGAGTATGAAGCCCTTTCCCGCCATTCATGCAAATTCTACTGACCCCACTGAGTTGCGCGCTTTATTAAAAATACGCAATAATACTTTATTTAAATGAATATCAATAGAAAATAGTGAATGAAAAAGTTCCGGTTCCGGTACCCTTTTCACCGGAACCGGACCGAACCGGAACCGCCAGTTCCGGCCGGAACCGGAATTCCGGTCGATCGCTCCACAAAAAATTTTCCACTTATGCACCTCAAGTCATTTAAGAAACCTGTTCTAAAACGCCAATACAGTTCTAAACACTGCCTATAACTGCATAATTTCACCGAAAATTGAAGTGTTCAGACGAAGAAATGCCTCAATCCATAAATAGATAAAACGAGAAAAAACGCGGCTTTTTGCGGCCCATGTATGCATAAACAGGGTTCCAGAAGTATAATTAGGGTTTCAGAGACCCTAAATACGCTTTTGAAACGCAAATTAGGGTTTCGTAAACCTAATGGTCATCAAGAATCGCCAAAAGGGAGGGGGTTGGAGGTCTGGAGCCGGCCGGGGCAGACATGGGCAAGGGGGGCTGAGGGGGTTGCCCCCACAGGTTCTGACCTACCCCCTCAGCCGGACCCTACCCCCCTCAGGAATTTTTTGGAATAATTTTGCATAGAATTTGTGATAATAATATACCTGGATTAGGCGTAAATGAGCTCAGAATAGCTTATTTTAACGTATTTTAATGAAAAATAAGCCAAAAGTTGATTTTAGCCAAAAATCTGGACTTTTTGGCTAACCATCCCCTCAGCCCCTCAGGCGCTCCTACCCCCCCTCAGCTCTCCCTCAGGAATTGAAAATTCTACCCACCCCTCAGCCGAAATGCTAGCCCCATGTCTGGGCCAGGGGGGGTCTGAGCCCAAATTTTGTGAGGGGGTTGGGCACTAAAAAAGGCTCAAAAATCGAAAAAATCGCTATTTTTGGGCTAACAATCGACAAAAATCGCTGATTTGGGCTGAAATACAGCTAAAAAGTGCTGTGTTTCGGGCGATTTTGAGAATTTTTGTGTCTGAAATTGTAAAAAATTGCAAACATTGCTCAAAAAATTACTTGCCAGAAAAAGGAGAGGGGGGGGTTGGAAAATTGTCTCAGGGGTCCCCATCCGGGGGTCTGACCTAAGTCGGATGGGGGCAGACCCCCAGTTACATGTATGCCCCAACCCATTTTTCCGGGCCACGTATGGTCCCTCTACACAATCAATAAGAAGCCACCTACAAACAAGAGAAAGCGGCGTTCCTCTAGTTTACCCATCTAAAATCGTTCAGTCAGTGCCCGGGTACGGTTGGTGTCGTCAAAACGTTTCCCGAGCATCAATGGATACAAAAATGATAAGTATAATAAAAGGTTACTGTAACGAAAATTTTAAAATCAGGCTGTTTCGTTCGTGTCTTAAGCTAAGGTTCAGGCTTCGGCTAAGTTTTAAGGTTCAGACTTCGGTTCAGGTTCAAGCTTCGGTTGAAAACGAAAATCCGGTAAAAATCTGCTAAGAAACAAGCGAAAGAAGTCGAATTCAAAGAATTAGCGTTTTAGCGTTGCGTAACGCGTAATACGGTAATTACAGCAACCCATACTTACGATTTTTGCAGCCGATTGATGCTCAGAGAACGTTACCACACCATGGACAGTACGGAAACCCGGGCACCCTACGATTTTTAGGTAGGTAAACTAAGAAGAGGAATGCCAATAAATCGAGCTTCGACATTTGTTCAAAAGCAAAAAAAAAATGCAGAAAGAAAAGACAGAGTACGTTACGTTGTAATGAGTACTGTTTCCTTCCTCCGTTCGACAAATCAATTAATTCTTTTACGTAGCAGCAACGCGCTTGAGGAGAAGGCAAATCGGTAATATCGAATCGGCGCAAAGGTAATCGGCGCAAAGCGCAAATTTACGGTACCAGCGCTAATGCGGGAAAACTTTACATGTGCGTTCAGTACCCCGATTTACATTGGAGGAAGCCCATTCCCCACCCGCCAACCACCCTGACTTTATTAAAGCTTTGGTTTTAGCTAAAGCCCGGTTCACACTACGAAATAAGAAGTAAGAAATAAGAAATAAGGCGTCTGTAATAAGAAATAAGAAATAAGCGGAGCGTTCACACTACGAAATAAGAAATCAGCACGGCAAAAATCAGCGACAGTGTATAGTAAGCGTAAGAAATCTCTTCGTCTTAGCAATTTTTGGAAACTAAGCGATTTATGGTCATAGTAGGTAGACCCGCGGAACACCCAAAACACTAAATGATAGTATGCATTTATCGAATTTTCAGTACGTTCTTTGAACATAGGCAGTCAATTGCAAGTCGCACAGTCAAGAACGGGTATATCCAATCCGAAAAGCAGTGAACAGGCAATAAATGCCTTGAAACTTGCCAGTACATAATCTACCTACCGGCATCATTTCTATGAAAAACAGCTGGTAACTGCTGAAAAACCTTGGTTTGTGTGTGTATAGGCAATGCTAATAGGTTTCTGACAAAGTTTCGTCCTTAGACAGTCGTTTCAGACCTTGTTTGTTATGACATGCCACAATACACTTAGAGTGAAAGAAAACTCTTATTTCAGATGAAAAAAGTTGAGCACGACGCAACTCTTATTTCGTGGCTATTTCTTATTTCTTATTTCTTATTGCACAGGTGTGAACCGGTGCGAAATAAGAAATAAGGCCACTATTTCTTATTTCTTATTTCTTATTTCGTAGTGTGAACCGGGCTTTAGGCGTAGATTCAATCTTAGCTTTTCAGGTTAAAAATGGCTATTTCGTGGGTGGAGGAATGGACCTGGAATCATTTACATAATGCCTTGAACTGGAGTAGTCTAACTTAGCTTCTTGTTTGGAAGGTAACGCGAACGTGAAAAAGTACTGCTGGGCTGGGAAAGTACTGACATAATATTATTTATAATAATTATAAACTCACCAGCAAACTGAGAGCACAGAAACTGTTGCTGCTGCGGCGAACCACATTTCTTATTTACGAATCTAGACAGTTATTTATTCTGTGTATTCTGTACGTTACGTTGTTCCTTACACGGGACCGGACGCTTTTAGACACGCCAGGCTTACCGCTTGAGAATCAGGGAAATCAAACATCGCTATCAAACGAGTTGCATACTTTAACTTCAAAACAATTTCCAAGGCGTATTCACAGTACAGTACATTGTTCGCTGTTCTGTTTTATTGGTCGTATAGTCTAGTCAGTAATAGCGATCCGCGCGCCTGTCTGTCACTCTGAGTTCTCTCTTGGCTACGAATACAAATACCAAAATCAGCTGCGAAATTTGCAAACCATTTTTCATGTACGGCTCTGCCTTATTAATCCGGGCAATTTAGGACCGCCCGAATTTGCTATGATTAGACCGGGGACCGATTGTTAACTTTTACCAACTTATGAAAACCACACTTACGTTGTTGCCGAAGTAGCTTTGTTAGGCGTGCTAGTCACTGTCCCGCATTATTATGATCGACGCCGACTTCGTCTTCAACGAACGGTACCGTTTCGTTCATCTTTATTTCATTTACAAATGTTAAAAAGCCGTTCCTCTAGGACGGAAATAGGTGGAGCTAATGTATCTGAAGTTATTCTCGGCCTATACCCCACGCTGATGTGGGCAACAAAACTTATGGATTCCAGAGTGGTATTAACTTGAAATATTAACTTGAGTAATTAACAACAATTAATAGTAATTAATAAAATAATCAACGTATTAACTTGAGTCCTTGAAGGTTAAATACAGTGCATATTGCGAATGAGAAATGGCCCTGAGACAATCATCATTTATACAACGACAAATTAAGAGGGACAGTAGAATTTAAATTTCGCGGGCTACAGTATCTTAGATGTTCACGCAACCACTGAAAAATTTGCGCCACTTTGCGCTTTGCGCCGATTAACTTTGCGCCGATTCGATATTACCGGCAAATCGCTTTTTATCGAATGATTGGCATAGAGCCAAACTGCAAAAGTAAACAAAGAGACGTTTGCGGCTCTTTTCCCCTCTTTTCCCTTCAACCTTTTCATTTTTACCAGTGTTTGTTTCGTTTGCTATATTTTTCAGCTTTAACTTTAATTTTTTAATCTGGTCGCATCAGATACCTAGCCTAAGAGGGCTCATGGCTATTACGTATTAGGTAGGCTTCAGCTCAGACTCACGATAAACAGCGATCCGCTCGCCTCCAGACCGTGAGTGTAACAACCGTCATTGTAAGCTATTTTAGATTCTTTCCCCTATACGACAACTTTTTTCCCTAAGTGTAAGCCTGAAATAACCCCTTCGCGACGGCCATAAAATTCGCAGGAACAGCTGATTCGTTTGAAATCCGTGATGACTCATATGCGAATCGACGCTAATTCGCAAAAATTTTTGGCCGTCCGAAACTAACATCACTCGCCTTTCTCTCAAGATCAGATCAACATCGCGATTTTCTATGCCTTAGCCTTTGCCATCTACAAATTCGCCAAATTTCGAATTCGTCTGAAATTCGCAAAAAGCGAATATACGCCATTTTGTTTCGCACGCTGGCGTATTTGGTTGCAAATTCGTCGTCATTGATTTTTTTAGGTTAGAATTTCAAAAAATCGTGTATTCGCGCGTTGGCTCCATATGGAGTACCGTCTTTTTTAGGGGGATAAAGGTAAATAGCGGTTGACGGACAGGACGGAAGGCTAATCCATACCGTATTTGTACATTTAACTTCCCATCCCTTACCAGGATACAAGCGGCGAATTGAAACTGGTCCAATAGCAGACATGTTTTACTACATACAGAATAGATTCAGCTGATAATATCTATGGAGCACTCACAAAATACAAAGAAGCAAGAGCAAAAGCAGAGGACAGAAGTAGACACTGGCCAAAGTCATGAAAGTACCTCCGTTTGTCAGCTTACCACGTATTGCAGTCAAATACAACAACGCTTCACATGTACTGTACTAACACATCAAACGAACATGCAGAAAGGTCAGTCAGTCAGGCACTTAACAACAGAATGGCACCTTTACCACACCATTCATAGCTTTCCTGTCATCTGTACCCAAGACAAGCCAAATCTTTAGAAGAAGTGAATGGTTCTGGTCTGGGGTAATGGTACCTTGTTAGGTGGTAAAGTTGAAAGTGCCTGACTGGATGGACGATTGCCAAAGAGGATAAATAACTAGTCATCGAGACATCACCGACTCACACGGGACCACCACGAACAAGAGTATTATGTTAGAGTTCACAAACTCTGTAAAGTGACAGTGACCGGTCCCCGGCAAGGACTCTGTGCCAGAGCGGTCTGCAACAGACTGTTGTTGTTGAGAGCACTGGAGGCCGCTTCGTAGGGGTTCATCGAGCTGTTCAGCGTGGTTTTGCAGGGCGACAGATCGCTCGAATAGGCCGAGATCAGTGTGGAAGGAGGTTTGGTCACTGTGTAAGGTGAGTATTGGTAGAAGGGGTCCTGCTGACGGGGGGTACTGGCCGACCAGTCGTTGAATTTCAGTTGGGGAGAGTGCACATTAGGACTGTAAGGGGGAGTGTGGGAGAACGGCGAGCTCTGTTGTACAGAGACCGTTGACCGCTGCTGTGTCAGGTGCACCGGGGTGGAGTAGGTGGACGGCGGCTGGGGGGAACTGTACTCATTTGTGCTGTGCGCGCGGGGCGGAGTCGAGGGCGGAGCTACCACTCGCGCCACCTTGGCGGCGGTTGGCCAGGAATGCGCTGGCTCGTTGAGTGGCATCTGAAAACACTAGCTTTAGTTAGTTCTTTCTTTTCTAACATAGATTTGCGAACAGGTACAGACGTTTTGAATGACTAGTTTACAGGTCTTTATGGTCACTGAAGCTGATTCAGAATCGCAAAATCTGGTATACTTACCAATTGAGCATTATGCACGACGGACCCGCCGTCGCTGTACTGATGACTAAAGCGTGAAATGTAAGGTAAATGCGAAGAGCGCACCAGGAGTAGCTGCTGAAAATTAGAACACTACCTTTTATGAATTGAAAGCAGCTGAAAACCAACTTACAGACTGAGCAGGCGAGACCAATTCGGGGAAAGACGGCAGGAAATACGAGGCGTTTTCACCCGGCAGACCTTTTAGACCTTTCTCGATTATTTCCAAATCATCTGAAATTTTCTCGTCGTTTAGACAAGCCATAGATCATTCGGAAGTTTGAATTGTTTCAGCAGTGAAAATCAATGAAAAAATTACTCCGAAAGTACATAGTAGCAAAAAGTTCGAAGTATATTTAAACTGCCTTTGTCTTAAAAACGAAACTCAAATTCCAGTTCCATTTGCTGCCTCAGTAAGCAAAAAATGTGTTCATGCTCGATTTTAACGTCAGGTTAGAGCAGCACAAAAAAAATTCATTTTTATTAACATTGTCTCTTTAAACAATAGTGTTGCATTTTGGTGTCAAGTAGTGTCCATCATTCTAGTGTCAAGTTTCAGTTTCACTGTCTGATCGATAGTCATAATTCAGGCCCACCGCTAGTAGACAAGGCGGTGTCGTAAAATTACGCAAGGCTGCAAAAACGGGCCTGCAGGATGCGTCACAGGGGAGTGCTAGTCGTGTGCCAAGTTCCTGCTTTGCGTAAGCTGAATGATAGATAAGTGACAGAGTGTGGGTCAAGTTGTCTGTAGAAACAAAAGGCCTGTAGGTCGTCTAGACACGGCAGATGTCCTTACAGCTGAGAGATAAGGGATTATGTGTGCCCTGGGCAACGCTGCTGAGCTAGCCAACAGGCACCTGTCACATGCAACAGTATCACCCTAACTCACCTGGGTTGGCCAGCGCCTCCCGCACTCCTGCCGGGTCCTTCTCGCGCCACTTCCGCACCTCCTGGTCCATCTTGTTGATTTTGGCTGGATTCAGCGTCCACAAACACGACTGAAACAACGAGGCAGGTGCATTCAAAATAATAGACTCATCTCATGTGCAATGTTTATTTACTTTAGTTGTTTATCGCAAATAAACAGGCTGCTTGCTGCTGTAACCAAAAAAGCTTAGCCGTGCCAGATACATAGAAACAATGTTTTCTGCTAAAATTTTCTCTGATCTAGCCAGTAAATGTTTTTTGGGTTTTCTATGCTTGTTTGAATTAATGATCACCGAAAAGTTGCGTAATTGCTATAAATTGATTCAATAAATTTAAAATTATAAGGTATAAATCCTGAAGTTGATCAACTTATACAGTAAAGATGGTAATTATGGACACGTTTTCCCGTTCAGGTATATGTAGAGTAGGTGCAGTATGTTGCTGCTAAACAGAAGGTCTGCGTACCTTTCTGCCGTGTCCGCCGGGGGTTTCGATCTCAATCTTCTCAAAGCATTTGTTCAGCGATAGATTGTGTCTGACCGAATTCTTCCACCCAGCCGGCGCATTGCGGAAGTAAGGGAAGTTCTCGCTAAAAGCCACGCCGCTTTGCTGGCATCACAACACTACTGTCAACAATAAACAAGTGATAAAAAGCCGCGTACACACTTACCACATGAAATTGTAAATCTCGGCTACCGTAAGCCGACCCGTCTTGCTGTTTTTCAGTGCCAGAGCTATCAGACAACTGTAGGAATAGATCGGCTTAGGCTGGCGTTTGTCGGCCGGCACAGCTCGAGGCGGCTCTCCGGTGGTTGAGTCAGCAGCGACCGGTAAAATTTCTTCCACTGATTCTTCACTCTTCACACTCGGCGACTGCATATTAGAATCGGGACTGGGAAAGGAAGTAGAAATGATGGTGGTCTGCGGGGGTACCATCGGGTTCGATGCGGCATAACCGCCGTGGTCCAGCGCCACGGGACAGGGCTGAGGTTCTGTAAGTTCCTTGAAATTGGTGACGTCGATCTTTTGCATCCAACTTCCCGAATCGTCCGAGTTGACATCGCTGAAGCTGTCGCTGACCAGATTTCCGATATCCTCGGCCAGATCGGCCGAATCCAGTCTGACTCCGCTGTCAAACGACATCGAGCAATAGTGCCCTAGGTGTTGTCGAAAGTCAAGGTCCCGGGCAAAGTAGGGCAAATTCAAAATTTTACTCTAATTTGCGTACGCATGCGTACGACGGTCATTGTGGCACTGGCAGACGACAATGAAAATTCAAACTGGCGCTGCTCGTCGCTGATTGGCCGGCCGTCGATCGATCGGCACAGGCGCTCGCTCGCAACGATAAACAGTCGCTCACTCTGCCTGCCTGCGCTGTTTACAGTGATGACGGCCAATGCTCGCCTGCTGCTGACTGACGGACGACCCACTCCCCGTCCCCACCCATCGCCCCGGTGCGGCCCAGGCCAAAAAACAAGAGCTCAACAACTCGCTAATTAACGTAATCAGCGCCTCGGGGGAGACCGTAAAAAGTCGAGCTCGCTGCAGCTGCGTGAGAACGGATGCAAGCGAGCGAGAAAATTACTACTAAATAGTGCAGTTTGTTAGGTCAACTGACATGATTGATTTGGCTGAAATTTTCAGGCTCTCCTCACAAGTACACTGAGATACACAAACTCAAAAACGCCTTTTTATCCAGTTGTAGATGTTACAGTAAGCAAGTTAGGCTTTCAGTAATAAGCAAAGAACACAGAACAAAGTCCAAGCAGAACGCAGCTAAACTTCCAAGCACTTTCACTCACTAAAGTGCGAACTGGTATTGGGGTTTTTGTCCCAAATATCGTGTACTAATTTGGACAGGTAAAAATCGATATTGACCAGAAAACAGGTCGATGTTTAGGTTTAGGAAGCTGTTTTTGCGTTAATCAACTAAAGGTTACTAGAATTTCCTGAAGTATCCGCTTTTCTAAGCACTAAACCAGTAATTAAAATCTCTGTTTCTAACAAAAATATTAATGTAGGTACTACAGGGTGTCCCAAAAAATGACAACATTTCTTTTTGCTGCCATTTTCGCATTTTTTACAAAAATTAAAGAAGATACAGAAAAAAGAAAAGTTTCCGTTTTTAATACTGTTTCTATAATTAAATTGAAATTTCTCAATTTCATATATTGTTGAATTTCTCAGGATTGGGTGAATCCTGGTGCACCAAACTTTAACACATAAATTTCCCCCTATTTTTGCACTTATATTTCAAATTTCAGTCAATTTGGTCAAAATTTGCGAAAATGACAGCGAAAAGAAATGTTGTCTTTCTTTGGGACATCCTGTAGTACTGTACCCAAGGCTATTGCTGTGAGCGTGGAGGTATACACACCTTTTGCGGCCGAGTTAGCTAACAAATTCGATGGAAGCAACACGACTGAATTACTAATTATTGTTATTAAAACTGTTAATTTTTGCTAAGTTTACGCTAAAAAACGCTTCTAAATATGTTCTTAAAATCTAATTTTTCAGAATTTCTCACCCTATTTGGGCTGTGGCCCAACTACAGGGTGTCCCCAAAAAAAAATGACAACATTTATTTTTGCTGCCATTTTCGCAAATTTTGACCAAATTGTCTAAAATTTGAAACATAAGTGCCAAAAAAGTGGGAATTTTATGTGTTAAGTATTGGTATTGGTTTTTCAGGTATTGTTTGCACTCTAACTTTTACAGATTTCACTATAAACTGAACCAAAAATGAATTTGCATGCTAAACTGAAAGGCGTTACACTATCGAGTTTCGTATCCTTGTGCGTAGTAGCGTACCCAGAACTTTGGAAAGGGTGTAATTTTGAAGAGCCCTGGTTGGGCCACTGGCCGGCCGATCAGGGCGAGAAAATTTTGGGAAACAACGCATTTAAAAGACGTCATTCTAATCATAATTTTGAGTGGCATGTAGCGACACAATACTTCTCTTACAACTTTTCTCTTATGTTCTTTTTAACGGTTTTCTTCGTCCTACGTCCACTGGAGAGGGGTGCACCCACCGTACACCCGGTGGGTATACGTTGACTTGGTATCTATCACACGATAGGAATGGCAAGAATATCCTTCAAATAAGCCAAAATTTCTTCAGCTCCATCTTTGCTCAATGCGTTGTGTGTTTGGAATGCTGTAGAACGCAAGTTTTCTCCTACCATAAGACGTTCAGAAACGTCTGCTACCAATAAGAGTTCGCTCATTTCACCCAAAGCTTCGGCTTTACGTAGTGCTCGGCTTATTTCGATTACTCTGTGCCCCTTTCCAGATTTCGGCAAGGGCGGTAGTAAAATAATGTTGACCCATGGGAACCGTTTTTTCGCTTTCATGCCCAATTCAATGAGAGTGCTAGCGATTTTGGTTGCTGATAATTTAGTCTCCACCTCTAAATTACCGGCTACAACGAGTAAGGAGTGGCTAACCGATGACATTCTCACTGAAGCTAATGGTGATTCCATTGAAGGCATCGTTGATTCAGCCAACTGAAACTTGGTCACGCCTTCGGCATTGATTTCCGTCACATGTCGATCTCCAAACATAGTCAGTGATGACTGGAAAAGTACCGTATTTTGGCCGAATCTTTTGTGCCACAATTGTTCCAGCATTTGACCGTAGACATTGTGTCCTCTATTATCCTCTCCCACACCCCAGAGAGCATTTTGACTAATAAAGGCAACAGGTTTGCCCTTGACATCTTGCAAGGCCTCTTCAAAATGTTTCCATCTATCAAGGATGAAATTTATCACTTTCCAAATCGTTTCCAACTCTAGTTGTTGCCAGTCAGTGGTTGTCTGTAGCTCGATAAGAAGCTTACTACCAAAACACTCTTCTGGATCAGCAGAACTTAGTATTTCTGCTTGCTCCGCCTTTGACGCATTCAAATTTGCCGCCAAAATTAAGTAAAACAGGTGATTTACACTCTGTGATACTTTGGCTGAGTCAGAGATGAGCAGTTTATCGTGCAGTCCAAATCTGGCTCGGAGAGATCGCGTGGGAACGCTGGGACACGCTTTGCAGGCAAAATTAAGATCTAGGTCATGTCCCGCTTTCACCTGCACACAATGGATTAGCGCTTTGGGATTAAAAAGCTTGGTTGAGACCTTGTTAGGCGAGTCTAGTTTAGAATAGGAGCCAACGCTTTTTCCGTCGATTACAAGTTCAACCAATTTGGGCACTTTGACCTTGGAGATTTTTCGAATTGCAGTAGATGGTTTTCGTTTAATTGATTCTGTCGAATTTCCGGAATCGGTGCTAGGGGGCTGTTTAATCGATTTTTTTCGACTTTTTTTAGATGTTAGATCACCAGTGCTGGCCGACATTTTTATCTCCTTCGCTGACAGCTGTTCGTCGCGTGTATTTGCAGGAATTTCTTCAACGCTACTAGAAAAGCAGGTCTTCTTGGGCAACTTTGAGTTCTTACCAATTGTTGACATTTTGGACAGACGCTATGCATTGGTATAGAAACTGCTAAACAAAGCATAAATGGTCTACAAAACAATAGCAGTACTTAATTTTGCATGTGAAAAATCGTTAGACCAAGAAAACTGCACCAGATAGACACACACGTTATTTAAGCCCAGATTTGAAAGATAACTTATTGCCTTAGTAGCAGGGCATAAGCACTATACTGTATAAGTAGCTCAGGAGCGGTCAGGTTGAAAAACAGATGTCAGTTTCGTAATCAGCGACAAAAACTGTATTAGGTGATATAAATGTGATGGCTCTGTATCCTACATGCGACTGAATCGAGTCACCTTTCAAACGAGCATGTTAAAACAAGTGCAGCCGTTTTCTTCCCAAATCATAAAAATGCCCATATATTCAAAACTAGGCAACTTAGAGCAAAAATATTGTTAATATCAGAATCGGCAGCAAAAACTACATAAGAAAAACTGTTTTGTACCGCGGTTTAAGGTCATCCTAGCGCGAGTAATGCCACTCCAAGGAATACTGTCGGTCACAATTTTGAACGCAAATTTCTCCCGATGCAGAGCGAATCTAATTAAACCGAATGCATTTTCAAACGCAGCACACAAAACTGCATCGAACAGCATGCTAACCATTAAGCTTTCTAGAAAACAATTTTTCGAACACCTTTGAGAGGCCAAAACAGCCCTCCTCCCTTAAACAGCAGCACACTTTAATGCACTCATTTTGTTTGGCCAACTCATGCCTAACTTTTGTTAAAACATTAGCTTGGCGGGACCTTTACACAAAAAGTTATAAAGATTGAACGAAAAAAACCGAGTGGCAATTTCGTAGTTTAGTAAAAAATTCGTACCTGAACTTTAGTAAAAAATCCGAATGCAAAATTGCGTAAATACGGGTTCGGTGTACCGAACCCACTTTTGCAAAAGACCCGAACCCATTTTTGATAAAGACCCGAACCCAGTTTTGCAAGAGACCTGACCGAATGTTTAACGGAAACAATATATTGCATACACTCGAATCTTTATTCCAGGCATCCGAATCTTTATCGCAAACAGCCGAATTTTCATTTAGGAACCTTTTCTATTACTTTTGTTTCTAATTCATTCAGGAGGCATGTACCTGATTGCAGTCTCCGTTGGGTGAAGGCCCCTCATTCGACATACCCTACCCTACTGTACGCCCACAACCAACTTCGGCTCACGATGCTGATCGATTCAGTCGCTGATTGCGTTCCGGCTCAAGCACCACCAACACCACAGATTGGTTCCTTGCACTTGGGGAAGGTGCATGGCACACGTACAGAGGAAGGACACTGCTTTCATGTGTGTTCGGTGTCAAATCCGGCTGTGTCCGGGCTTTTGCGATTGGTCTTTCCACACAAATGTTTAGTTTTTTCCTTTGTTTGATTGCAATGGCTAAATCGCAAAAGCTGCGTAGCAGGTCACTGCAGGGCTAAAGATTTAGTGTGCGTAGTGCTGCATAACTATCCGATACGCAGCTGAATCCAGTCGTAATACTTGAAAAATAAACAGCAGATTCAAATGCACTTAGGGCGTAACTTCTTGGAAAACAGTCTCAAAACTAACGGATAAATTCTGGTATAAGAATAGTAGATTCGGGTGACACCGAACGATACGTAGGTTCTGGTGACACCGAACGATAGGTTCGGGTGACACCAGTCGTTAGGTTCGGGTGAAACCAAACGATAAATTCGGGAACAGCCAAAGTTTTGATTCGGGAAAACTTCAAACATGACTTAAAACGAAACCAAAATTGGGTTTGGAAATTGGGGTTAGATTCGTAGTAGAAAGATTCATTTTTTCGACAGGTTCGCATTCGATTGAGACACGAAGACATGCCGAAACTAATATTTTTTGCCCGGATTTTTCAACCTGAGGAAAAATTCGGTTTTTTTTCGGCAGACAATAGGAACTGCAGTTTCTGTGATACGAACTGCAGATTCTGTGATGCGAAGATAGTTCGAGTAAACATGGGCATTTCGAAGTGGTTAAACGACCTCTAAAGATCATTCGAAAAAGCATTTGTGGATCGTAAAGCTGTATCAAACTACTGTACTGTAGGTAGAGTGCGAACCAGACCAAAAGCTAGCCCATATCTGGTGCGAACAATACCTGAAAACCCCAGTACCCTAATAACCAATACCTGAGACTCCCAATACCCACAGCCCGCAGTGTCAGGAGTGGCCATGAGTTTTATGTTGGTGCCTAAAAACTGCTTTAGTTGACAGTAGTTGCCAGTACCACAAGCTTCATCTTTTTCCTGATGTTGCTCTGATTTGTAATATTACTTGCTTCTAAACTGGCTCATGGTTTTAACTCCTTTTTGACCTTTACGCGTACAGTAGGATACAATAGAATATGATTTCACTCCTGCAAAAGCCAAGCCCGCCCACATCTGTTTCTTTGTTCTATCAGTTTTATCGTGGGTTTTATCATTGTGACCTTAGCTTTCTGAAAGGTCCTGAGCCCCCGTAGTGTCAGGAATAGCCATGAGTTTTACATTGGTGCCTAAAAACTGCTAAAGTTAGAATGGTTTCCAGTACCACAAGCTTCACCGTTTTCCTGATGTTGCTCTAATTTGTAATATTACTTGCTTCTAAACTGACTCATGGTTTTAACTCCTTTTTTACCTTTACGCATACAGTAGGATTTGATACGATATTATTCCACTCCTGCAAAAGCCAAGCCCACCCAGATCTGTTTCTTTGTTCTATTAGTTTTATCGTGGGTTTTGTCATTGTGACCTTAGCTTTCTGAAAGGTCCTGAGCCCCCGCAGTGTCAGGAATAGCCATGAGTTTTACATTGGTGCCTAAAAACTGCTATAGTTAGGATGGTTGCCAGTACCACGAGCTTCATCTTTTTCCTGATGTTGCTCTGATTTGTATTATTACTTGCTTCTAAACTGGCTCATGGTTTTAACTCCTTTTTTACCTTTATGCATACGGTAGGATTTGATACGATATGATTCCACTCCTGCAAAAGCCAAGCCCACCCAGATCTGTTTCTTTGTTCTATTAGTTTTATCGTGGGTTTTGTCATTGTGACCTTAGCTTTCTGAAAGGTCCTGAGCCCCCGCAGTGTCAGGAATAGCCATGAGTTTTACATTGGTGCCTAAAAACTGCTATAGTTAGGATGGTTGCCAGTACCACGAGCTTCATCTTTTTCCTGATGTTGCTCTGATTTGTAATATTACTTGCTTCTAAACTGGCTCATGGGTTTAACTCTTTTTTACCTTTACGCGTACAGTAGGCTATGATACGATATGATTCCACTCCTGTAATAACTGCTTAAGTTGACAGTTGCCAGTACCTCTAGTTTCACCTGTTTCCTGGTGTTTCTCTGACTTTAGTATTACTTGCTTCTAAACTGGCTCATGGTTTTAACTCCTTTTTGACCTTGACCGCGTTTGTGGTGGCAGAGACGACCAAAGGTCAAATAGGTCAAATTGCGTACTGTTGACCCACCTGCAGGCAGACCTAGAATATAGGACGGACTGGTCCTACCTTCTTGCTATAACCAGGCCTACGTACGTACGTACGTAGTAAGAGACGTACGGACCAAATGATCGCAGTTTATGCTTTCAAGAATGAAGGATAGGACAGATCCTCCGAAACAGATTAAGGACTCAGTCCCGATCTGAAAATATAAGTACTGGTCATAGCCCCAGTACTCTTAACTTGCTCAGAAATTAAGAAATTTTACTTGAAATCCGCTTATAAAAGGCCTTTGATAACCGAATTTGTCGTTTCTGCTGCAGAGATTTAAGAGATATAAGTGGTTTTTAAGCCCTTTTGTCATTTTTTGCTTGCTTTGGACCTCCTCCCTGTATGAAACTTCCTACCTGGCAAGCAAACACCCGCCTACGCGTGTGCTATTAGAGTGGACCGGTGCGCAGGCTTTTAGCTTTTGGCTCCGTCCGGTTAATAAGCTCCCTCTCCAGGTTCATCGTTGGAAACTCTAGGCACTCTCATCACAAATGCTTGGTTGGTCAGCTATGAACGTGAGAGACAAATAACTTTACTTCGATAGTCACTGACTGCTGCTATTGCTGTGTGCGGTTAACTCTGTTCACTGAGCCATCTGTTCACCCGTATTTGACCCAGTTTGTGGTGTTTCTGCACACATGTAACAGGTCATCCGCCGAAGGGGGAGGGGGGTTGGGGGGTCTGGCGCCGGCCGGGTGGGGGGTCTGAGCCTAAATTTTGGGAGAGGAGTCGGGCACTAAAAAACGCTCAAAAATCGAAAAAATCGCAATTTTTTGGCTAAAAATGGCCAAAGATCGCTAATTTTGGCTGAAATACAGCTAAAAAGTACTGTTTTGCAGGCGATTTTGGCAATTTTTCTGTCTGAAATTGTAAAAAATCGCAAAAATTTGCTCAAAAAATTACTTGCCAGAAAAATCGGAGGGGGTCGGAAAAATCGTCTCGGGCGGGGGGGGGGTCCGCATCCGGGGGGCGGGGGTCTGGCCTAAGTCGGGTGGGGGCAGACCCCCCACACACCCCCTTGTTACATGTACACGTATGTGTTTCTGGCAGAGGTTGTTCTTTGTAAAGCCACAAACACTACAAGCATTTGTGTCATTTTGTGTTTGTGAAATTTGTGGATCACAAAAAATGATACATCTTGTGATTTGTACTGTAGGATACGATAGAATATGATTTGAGTGCTGCAAAAGCCAAGCCCAGATCTGTTTCTTTGTTCTATCAGCTTATTCACGGGTTTTGTCATTATGACCTTAGCTTTCCGAAACGTCCTGAGCCCCCGCAGTGTCAGGAATAGCAATGAGTTTTACATTGGTGCATAATAACTGCTATAGCTGCGGCGGTTGCCAGTACCACTAGCGTCACCTTTTTCCTGGTGTTGCTCTAATTTGTAATATTACTTGCTTCTAAACTGGCTCATGGTTTTAACTCCTTTTTTACCTTTACGCATACGTAGGACAGTGGCGTACCCATGATTTTGCAAAGGGGGTGTAAAATTTTGAAGTTGCCTGGTTGGGCCGCTGCCCAACAAGGGCGTGAAAATTTCACAAAATTAGCCTTCAAAAACGTGTTTTAAAAGCATTCTGAGCTTAGAATTGACAGAAATTACAAGTTTTAGTAGTTTAAAGTGGCCGGCCGGCACAGTTGGTGTAGTGGTTTAGGCCGCATAGCCACTGTGCGCGACGTCGTGCGCTCATCCTCTCGGCGCGGCAAGTTTCTTCCCGCAAAGAGTTGGTCGACGGCACAAAACTCCACCCAGGCCACCGAAAGCTGGTGACAGCTAGTAGGTAAAATGGGAACCGACTGGATCTGCCACAACGAAGTCACTCCACAAAGCATGCCACGTTGGGAAGAAGATCTATGATGTCAGAAACTGTCTGATAAACCAACTATGCTGGGAGCCCTCTGGCATGGGGCACCTGCGGCCGTCGGGAGCTGTCAGAATCATGGCATCGACACGCCGGCCGCCCTCCTGGTGACCGGCGCCCAACAGCATGGCTAGGAGTGGCTGACAGTGAAAGAAGGGCAACGTGATGACGAATCACGGGGTTAGCGAAATGGATCTCGAGTCTGATCGTAGGCCGTAAGGCCCCCCGCAAATCGGATCGGATCGTGGCCTGGTTGAGCTTCTCCCCGACCAGTTCGAGAAATTTTTGAAAATCTAGCCTTCGAAAACGCATTTAAAGGTATTCTGAGCATAAAATAGACAGTTTTAGTACATAATTAAGAGTCAGTCTCTGATTGGATCGAGTCTCCGCCCTTATCCCTATGTCAAGTTGAAAATCGAACTTTTGCGTAGAGACCTGTGCGTTGGTCTATTAAGAGGCATTCATGAGTTATGTTAAAGCTGCAAATGGTTTATGGATTTGACGCTCCATTCCCGAGATACAAGCCGCCAAAAATCGGCCCGCTTAACTATGGGACCAAAATTCTCAATTCTAATTTCTTTCGTACCAATAAGAGTTGGGACTAAAAAATTGGGGATTTTAGGTAACTTTTTGAGTAGTTTAAGAATTTTTGGTCCAAAATTATTTTTGAGTAAAATTTTTTTTGCGACCACATTTGGCCGGCCCTAGCTCGTCTGGAACCCCCCCATACACAATCTTTTTTATTTCAGAATTTTGTAGCGCTATCAATTTGCCAGACTTTGGTATAAAGCATTTTGGGCTGCGACTAATAGTTGAAAAATGCAGATTTTAAGAATAAGACAAAACCAAAGACAAAAAGCACAATCTAGCACGCCCTTCAATTTCCGGCTACATGGTCTAGCTGGTTTAACATAGTAGTGACTAAGATTAAACTACTCAAAAAGTTACCTAAAATCCCCAATTTTTTAGTCCCAACTCTTATTATAATGGAAGTAATCCGGCATCGTAGCTTTGTGTACTGCAAAACTAGCAAATTCTGCACGGTTTTGGCCAATCGGAGGCGAATATCTCACGAATGTCGGGTCGCAGCCCAAAATGCTTTACACCAAAGTCTGGCAAATTGATAGCGCTACAAAATTCTGAAATAAAAAAACTGTGTAGGGGGTTCCAGACGAGCTAGGGCCGGCCAAATGTGGTCGCAAAAAAATTTTACTCAAAAATAATTTTGGACCAAAAATTCTTAAACTACTCAAAAAGTTACCTAATATTCCTAATTTTTTAGTCCCAACTCTTATTGGTACAAAAGAAATTCGAGTTGAGAATTTTGGTCCCATAGTTAAGCGGGCCGATTTTTGGCGGCTTGTATCTCGGGAATGGAGCGTCAAATCCATAAACCCTTTGCAGGTTTAACATAACTCATGAATGCCTATTAGCACACCAACGCACAGGTCTCTACGCAAAAGTTCGAATTTCAACTTGACATACCAAGACTCGATCGAATCAGAGACTGACTCTTAATTCATTTCTCTTATTTTTGTCTAATTTTTCCTCCCTACCTCTACCGCAAAGGGGGGTGTACACACCCTACACCCCCTGGGTACGCCACTGCAGTAGGATATGATATGATACGATTTGACTGCTGCAAAAGCCAAAGAAAAGAAAGCGCTGTGACGATGAGCAAAGGGTGATATGTTCGTCGCTTTGTGTTACAGTTTTTAGTGCATGCATGCACGAAAATTATTCATATATACAATATACGCTACGTAGGTTACTGTTGCGTGTCGTCTGGTGGCGCTGATTTATGTCCTTGTAACTTTTTGTTGTATTATGTTGATGCTTCTCATCATTTCAATGCAACGCAGACAGGATATATAAACACTGGCTGGCTCAAAGCTTACCATACGATACTATTGGACGGGGATTGAAGTCCTACATTGTATGTACGTACGTTCAGGCCTTACGCGAGGCTCGTTTGTTGTTGTACTCTGAGCGTACACTGCCCGAATCGCCCTTCTTTCACTGCCTTGCTACTAGTCCTGCATGCTTTGGTTGGCGTGTGCAAGTAACTAACAGACCTGCTGGCGTTTTTGATGGTGTTGTGAGCTCCAGCCTCAGTTGCCAAGAGAGCTTCCGGTGTCTACATTGCTTGTTGCTCAGCATACATGTAGCTGGGTTTTCGGCTGGGGGGGAATTTTTCTGATCCAAAATAGGGTTTCAGGGCTATGCCCAAAGGGGGTTTCAGCGACCTGTTTTTGGTGTCCAAAAGTGGGTTTCAGCGACCTTTTTTCGGGCTCAAAACAGGGTTTTGAGGACTAAAAATGGGGTAAAAATCCTGTCTGAAGTGCAAAAATTCCGTTTAAAACTCTATTTTTGCTGTAAAACGTGGAAAAAACGTTATTTTTAATTTAAAATGTGCAAAAAAAGCTAATTTTGCTTTAAAACGTGCAAAAAAACCCATTTTATTCGACATAATACAGTTAATATGCATTTCTGGAACCTTCTTTAGAGATTTAAACCCAAATTAGGGTTCCGGAACCCTATTTTGGGCCTCCAGAAACCCAAATTAGGGTTCTGGAATCCAATTTAGGGTTTCAGTAACCCAAATTAGTGTTCCGGAACCCTATTTCGGCCCTCCAGAAACCCAAATTAGGGTTCTGGAACCCAATTTAGGGTTTCAGTAATAACCGAAATTAGGGTTTCAGTAACCCAAATTAGGGTTCCGGAACCCTATTTAGGGTTTCAGTAACCGAAATTAGGGTTTCAGTAACCCAAATTAGGGTTCCGGAACCCTATTTAGGGTTTCAGTAACCGAAATTAGGGTTTCAGTAACCCAAATTAGGGTTCCGGAACCCTATTTGGGGTTTCAGAAACCCAAATTAGGGTTTCAGTAATCGAAATTAGGGTTCCGGTAACCCAAAACAGGGTTTCGGAACCCTATTTAGGGTTTTGAAACCCAAAACAGGGTTCCGGAACCCTATTTAGGGTTTTTGAAACCCAAACTAGGGCTCCGGAACCCAAGTTGGGTTTCTGAAACCCTAATCAGGGCTTCTGGAACCCTGTTTGCAGGTTTACGAACCCAAAATAGGGTTTCAAAAAATTCCCCCCCCAGAATCCGGCTGGGGGGGGGGATTTTCTCCGAAAATCGGGCCTGGGGAAATACCCCCAATTCCCCCCAACTACGTGTACGTTGCTCTGAGTTGACAGCTCCTGACGTCATCTCTGGTGTTTACTCTTCTAATACAAGCATGCTTATTACCTAGCGGCTTTTGCTGGAACACAGTGTGGTGTACTTTTTAACTAAGTAACTAGGTATACCTAGTATTTCTTCTAGGTAAAAAAAACTTACCTAGTTTGATATTTTCAATTTTACCTAGTCAGAATTTCTTGCTTTCCCAGAGTTACAGTGGTCCAGAGAATGAACTTCTGACTTATTAACTCCACCAACTTCATCATGATCATGTTTGACCTTATTTTCAGCGTTCAAGGTTTACCTAGCTTTTCTAGGCTTTACCTAGTATTACTTTACCTAGTTTATTAGCTGAGAACTTTTCCTCCTAGTATATTGCTTTTCCAAGTTTATTAGGTGACAACTTTGCCTAGTATTACTACCTGTGTTGTTCCACCGTTCTGCCATTCCGCCAGTGTGGTACACTTTGAAAATTTGAAACTTTGCCTAGAATCAAATTTCCAAAGTGCACCACACCGGTGGAACGGGAGACCGAGTCGGTTCCCATTTACCTAATAGTACTACGTACGTACTCTGCCATCACCAACTTTCGGCGGCCTGGGTTGGGCTTCCGTCAGACTGGTTTTGTACCCACCAACAACAGGTCTCACGAATGCCGTGACACAGGATAGCGTAAATCACCCATGCCCAATGACGCGACCTGGTTTGGGCTTTTCTGAGATAATGCAAGCTGTTCATATGAGCAAGTATAGATTATTCGGCCGCTCTCTGACTTTTCCATCACATTTAGGTCGCAAGCCTTGTACTCAGTGACTGAACGAAAATGAACAAAGCTCTGCTAGGTTTGCTGCTCGTGGCACTTCTCTTCACCGCTCTGGCTAGGGCAGAGGTAAGATTTTTCCTTCAAAATCCAGACCAGCAAGCACAGATTTCCAAAGTTCTACAGAAGGACAACTTTGGGAGCAGGAAAATGGTCGTGCTGGTCTATAAGTGGGCAAAACCGTTTTCGTTGCAGAGAAAGAAGGTGCGCGTCGGAGGGACGAGAGTGAAGAGCCGAGCTGAATACAAAGCCGATTACGACAAAGTGGTTCAGGAGCTGAACAACCGGTTCAAAGGTTATCTGGAGAACTGCTTCCCTCGACCAAAGGGATGTCTGTGCGTGATCGGCCACGACAAGAACGGACGCGACATAACCGAACGACGCAAGAACGACAAGGACTGTAAAAAGAAAGCCTAAATTGACTATTTCCGAACGTGAATGCAACACAATGAATGTACTTCCTAGTGTTATTCATTCAATAGTGAATTCAATCTATTACACCTAGTCTTCCGGAAACGGGAACATATAAATAAATGAGAAATAGATACGCGTAGTACAAGTAACAGTCAGAGGAGAGCGACAGCCTGTTGGAATTCATGTCTCTGTTCTGTGGCTGGCTGACCAATTGGAGGCGGAGTGTTGTTACCATCGGGCGTGGTCCTGGCACGGCGCTCCTTTCTCAGCTCCCAGTAGCACGAGCAGAGCACGTAATAGGTGAAGATCTGAATAATATACTCCTTTACTGTAGATGCAAAACTTAAATGGATTACTTTCTTTGTCTTAGAACAGCTAAAACAAACCTGACGTGTTCGTCCCTCTGCGTTTTACTAGTGTTGTCCAAAACGATAACCACCTCGCATTTTTTTCACGTTTTCCGAATATCCTCAAATTGCCACCACCCGATCAATTTTTAACCGAATGGAAAGATTTTTGACTCAAATTATTATTATTTGTTTAGCGTTTGATTTGGTCAAATTCGAAATGAACTGACCCATTTTACGCTAAATTTTCTCTTTCACTGAAAGTAAAAATTCGCCAGATTCGTACAACCCTGCTTTCTGCATTAGAAAGCTGACCTTTTCAGGGATTAGAGTCCGTCTAATGATTTAGTTAACCTGCAAAATTTGAGAAAGATCCGATGAAGGGTTCGTGAAACATTTGTGTTCAAATTTGAGGTCCGAAAATTCGGGTCAGTTTATTTGGGCAAGGCATAACTCAGGGCTACCAAATGCTAGAATAAAAGGCTAGGATTTACCACAGTGAAACTCTAAACAAATAATAATAATCGTGGCAAAAAATCTTTACATTCGGTTGAAAATAGACGGAATGGCGACCAATTGGAAATATTCAAAAGACCAAGCGGTTTTTTTTTTGGCCAACACTGCATTTACGTTTGTGCTCTCCATGTTTGTGTTGCGTTGCTCCGCGCCGGGTCTTTCGGGTATTGTTGCACTTAACCCCTTTGCAAATAACCAACGCCAACCTATCGGTAAGCAAGAAAGTGATGGTAAACATATCAAAAATCTGTTTCAGTGTATCGGGAAGCTATTTCAGACCCCTCGGAAACGCACTTTCGACCCAGTCGCAAACTCAAAATTTGTTGTTTTAGATGTTCAGATGACGCTTGCAGTTGAAATGATTTAAAAGATAACTTTCAGTCTATCAGTTTACTGTACTAAACCAAGACAATCTGAAAACAACTTATCGGGAAGCGGACCGTGAACCTAATAAAGCCAGAAACTTTCCGTTCGAAACCCGGTCATTTGCAAAAGGTTAAGGCAAGACTTTGACGCGATTTTCGGTGCTCAAAACCTTATGTCAAGCCCCAAAAGGTCGTTTGTTTGCCCCAAATCGGATCGGATCGGATCATTATTTAATTGTTCCTCAATTTCTGTGATGAAAAATTTCTTCAGTTCATCATCTTTTGAAGAATAGTAATTGTAAAACGTGAAGAACTATTCGTCAAAAACAATTCATCAGGCCGAAACGAACCATTGATGAATTTTGCGGTTTGTTGGAAAGAGATAATTGTACAATCATGTTTCGTTAATCAAGACCCCAGTTAATTCGGATATTCGCCATACGGCAAGATTTGCCCAATCTTCCCCATGTTATCCTACAATGTATGTCTCTCGTAATGCGAACAAGATTTGTGGACCCAATTTCGAAATTTGTATGGTACGTAAGTGACTCGATAATCCGGATTTTATTAATTAGGACAAAGTCCATGTGAAAAGTCTGAAATTCAGATTTGAATTATCAAAGGATTTTGCTTTCTGTTGAGTCATAATGTGATTATTTTGTCTTTTTATGGGCTACAGCATATGTGCAACTAACAAAAAGCTGTTAATTTTAATCCGAAAACGATAACAACTGCTTAACCCGTTGTTGGGTGGATTGCAAGTTAAAGTGAGTAGACAGAATTTGTTTGCAAACATCACACCGTCAAGCAGAGGACCGGATTGAGGCTGGGGCGTCCGACTGGCGTCGCTTCAATCATTTCTGCCACGATGCTAAACGCTTTTAGCGCTGCGTCAATAGGACTGTCGCTCTTCGTAACTTTCCTCCTCCTCACATCCGCACAACACAGCGGTTGGTTTACTTCCTAGTCTTTCTCCAGTACGTCAATGATCACCGGTATCCATAAACAGTTTTACCTTGTCTATTTTTCCAAATTAGAGCTTTTCACCTTTCACAAAAAACTGGAACAAACGGATATAAAATATGGCA
This sequence comes from Sabatieria punctata, assembly GCA_030248155.1. Lineage (NCBI taxonomy): Eukaryota > Metazoa > Nematoda > Chromadorea > Araeolaimida > Comesomatidae > Sabatieria > Sabatieria punctata. The sequence goes on from JASANB010004288.1 coordinate 24,080, forward strand.
GCTCAGGAAACTAAAAATTGATGTGAGGTTACCAATCTAAAACGACCAGCTAGTCAATCTAGCGTCATGTCCGTGCAGTTCAGTTGTGCATATTTGGTGCTATTTCAGCTTTGTTGTGTCGTCTACCCAAAGATGTGGGCTATTCCTGTGCCCTGGCCAGTCCGTCTGCCTATTTCTACTTTGACTACGACCTCAGGGAATGTTTGGGCTTTATGTTTCAAGGCTGCGGCGGAAACGGCAACAGATTTGTCACTAAACAGCAGTGTTTACACGGATGCGGACCGTTACGTATGTGTGCAAAATCCTTTTTAATCCAGATTTCATAAAGTAAGCCTCAAACTGTAGTAGGCAAGAGATACTGTTACGAATACGAACAGCAAAAACTTTTAGCCTATTGTGATCAGTGAGCATAAGCCTGAAACCCAAACCTCTGACTCCTAACTCAAATAGCTACTACAGTAGCATTACAGGACAATGTGGGCAAGGTGACCCGTTGACCGATCGTTCCGGGACAAACTACTTACGTTGTTCTGGTAGCGGCAGACTCTGTCCCGACGGGTTTGAATGTGTGCAGGATAAATACAGACTCTACAGTACTCTTTGCTGTCCTGCGGCGGGTGAGGCCAACTTTAATCAGTTCCTTTGCTAAGGTAGTGAATTTCAGCTAGAATCTGCAAAGAACCAGTTAGCAGCGGAAACGCTTGTGGAGGTGTCGCCCCTGCATCGCGCTATTTCTTCGACTCCTCCACAAATATGTGTCGAGAATTTACTTACAGCGGATGTGGAGGCAATGAGAACCGATTCAAAACTAAAGGAGCTTGTCTGAAGTTTTGCGCCGACACTAGTGAGTGAGCTTCTAACGTAAATTTTATAGATTTTTTAACTACATAGTGTCCTAAAAATTCAACATTTTTGCTGCAATTTCCGCAAATTTTGAAGAAATTGACTGAAATTTGAAACGTAGGTGCCAAAATAGGGTAGATTTTGTGTGTTAAAATTTGGTGGACCGGGCTTGACTCAATCTTGAGAAATTCACGAATATGTGAAATTTGTAAATTTCAATGCCTATACGTAGAAATAGCACTAAAATGGCAACTTATCTTTTTGCTGTCATTCCTGCAAACATTCGCCTAATTACCTGAAATTCGCAGAAACTCTTCAAAACTGTGGGATACTTTGTGTCAAAATTTCATGCATTGAGAATGACTTGGTCTTGAGAAAATGACGAATTCCTGAACTTCTGCTTCTTTGAATGAGCAGAACAGAAAAACAGATCATTACACTTTTATTTTCTCAAGACCATGTCATTCTCAATGCTTGAAATTATAACACAAAAATATGCCACTGTTTTTAAGATGTATCTGCGAAATTCAGATAATTTGGCCAACTATAGCTGAAAAGACAGCAAAAAGAAAAGTTTCCATTTTAGCGCCAGTTCTACAGATACGTATTGAAATTATCAAATTTCACATATTCGTGAATTTCTCAAGCTTGGGTCAAGGCTGGTGCACCGAACTTTAACACACATAGTTTAACCTATTTTGACGTCTATGTTTCAAATATCAGCCGATTTGGTCTAAATTTGCGGAAATGACAGCAAAAAGAAATGTTGTCATTTTTCGGGACACCCTGTACTGTACTATAGTGTACTGTACTGTACTAATTTTTCACGCAGACGACATACTGTAGAATTTCGTAGTTTTTTTAGTAACCTGTCTTGTTGGTGATCCATTCCCAGATGCAGCTAGGTCAAATCAGGTTCGCCAATGCGTATATGACGAACACTGTCCGAACAATTACACCTGCACTAAGGGAACCAGCAGAAAAGCGTGCTGTCCCAGCAAAGGTGCCTTCTTGCTTTTTTCTCTAAATCTACTGTGCTGTGTATGACATGGTTTAGAATTTGTCTGTAATCAGCCAGTGAACGCAGGTTTTTCCTGTCGGCACGTCAGTCCAAACGGGCGCTGGTATTTCGACCGAAAACGTGCTTTGTGTCGGAAATTCGAACACAGCGGTTGTGGCGGGAATTTGAATAATTTCGTCAGTATCGAGCATTGCACCGACTACTGTTTTGGCTCATGTCCCCACGGTTCCAGACCACACATCAATCCGTACACCGGACAGCCTCAACTCTGCAGTTTCCCCTTGTCTCACGCTTGTCCCGCTGGGTTTGAGTGTTTGTCCAGCTCGGACAACATGTCACTTTGTTGCTCAGCAGCCGCTAGATGTCCCACCCCGGAAAGCTCTCTACAGTATGAGTCAAATACCGACCCGAGTAGCCCAAAAGCGGTAAACTGCGTACCTGAGAATGGAACTTCATGTCAATCGGGTTATCATTGTGTGAAAGCGCCCAACAAGGCTAGTTATTATCATTCATATGAACTTTAGAGAGACATAGATAGAGAGACAGACACTGTACTGTTTTAGGAATACGTTTGCTGCACTGCCCCCACTGAATGTCCGCATGGTATGGAACCTCTGCGAGATTTCTGGGACGGTCGTCCGCATTTGTGCACCCCTGGCGTGCCAGGCACATGTCCAGGAAAAGAGTATGGATGCGTCAAATCAAAAGCCGGCAAAGATAACCTTTGCTGTAAGGCCACACAAATTTGCCTGATGCCGTACCTGGACCCAGCTTTGATCGAGCCCCGACCCTGCAGTCCAGGACTTGATCAATGTCCAATCGGTACCTACTGCTTACCCACTCCTGTCATAGCACCGAAGCCTCAGAATATGTCAGAGTTGGAGTTTTTCTGCTGTCATCACGTCAAGTATTACGCCTGTCCGGATGGCAGTGTGCCCTACTTGGACCCAGGTGGCAGAGAAGCCAGACATTGCGCCTACGGCAATCCGAAAAGTTGTCCGATTGAGTTCAAGTGTCAACGATTGGGCGATGGCACTTTTGGATGCTGTAGAGTGGCTGTAGAGTCAAGAGTTTGTGAGATGGCAGTTGTGCAAGAACAAAAAGGAGTGCTAACCTGCTCCGGTTTTAGCGACCATTCATGTCCGGACCATTCCACCTGTTTGAAAGCTACAAACGAAAAATTTTACTGCTGCGTTATGTCGTTAGAGTAACTCTAGCTTTGATAAAATTGATTTAAAAACGGATAAGTCATACAAACCTACATGACAGCCAGCCAGCACAAGAAGCGTTTTAGGACATCTTTTTCCATTCTTATCTGAGGTTCGAATCAGCATTTCAATGTCTGAAGTAAAACGTACATAAGTACCTACGTAACTAAATCAAGTAGACCTGTCCTGTTGAGACGGGCTGCCATAAAGTTTGAGTGTTCGACCGAGTGAATCGACATCACTCTTGTTTGGTTGGCAACAAAATGAACCAAGTTATTATGCTCGGCTTTGTCTTTGCTTTGGCACGCGTGTGTTTTATGCTGAAAGTTGGTCAAAAAAACGACTTAGCTGTGACATCGTATCGAGTCCGACAGAGCAGAGAAGCAAGAGGATCTGGAGGTTTTGGACCTGCCTCCTTCACCGAGTACTACGCTTAATCTACGTAAGGCACCAGATGTACAAGAGTATAATGATTTATAGGGCTAGAAGTAGAACGGATAAACGGATGGTGGACAGAGAAATCCAAAGAACTTCACTTAGAAAACACTTCTTTTCGAGCGACACAAGAGGATGGGGAGCTTTCAGGTATTCTCTACTTTTTGACAAGAAATTTTGCGGTCCTACATAGTTCGTATCGTATCGTATGGATAATAGCTCTGCAAATTTTCGAAATACAGTGTTGGCCAAAAAAGACGTAGCGTGGCCCTTTTTCGAGTTTTCCGAGTAATTTCAAACGGCCGCCATTCCGTCAATTTTCAACCGAATGAAAAGATTTTTGGCACGATTATTATTATTTGTTTACAGTTTGGTTTTGGCCCAGCCCTAGCCTGCTAGCCTTCTGTGGCCTGGGGTTATGCTCTTCCGAAATGAACTGACGCGAATTTTCAGATATCAAATTTAAACATGAATATCTCACGAAGCTCTCAGCGGATCTATCCAAAACTTTGCAGTTTTCAAAAACCCTAAAGAGGTCAGCTTTCTAGCATGGCCGGTTAAAATCTGGCGGATTTTTTCTTTCAGTGCACGAGAAAATTTGGCGCTCTCAAAAATGAGGATGTTAGCCATGTCACAAAAAGCAGGGTTATTCGAACTAGGTAGTGGGGTCATGGATTACAATCGCTTCAACTAAGGCAACACAATCAATACCTAAGTTAGGCTATACAGTCGTGCTTAATGTTCAGAAGCCATCACCCTCGTTTTTTAGCAATGCTACATATTTCACCTTCACTGAAAGTAAAAATCCGCCAGATTTTAATCGGTTGTGCAAGAACTCTGACCTCTTCAGGTTTTAAGTCCATGTATAGATTGGTTATCCTGCAAAAATTGGGAAAAATCCGGTGAAGGATTCGCGAGAAATTTTTGTTCAAATTTGACGTCTGAAAATTCGTGTCATTCATTTCCGATACGGCACAACTCATAGCTGCAGAAGGTTACCACCAGACTAGGACTTGGTCAAACCAACCAACCTGCAAGCAAATAATAATAATAATCGCGCCAAAAATCTTTTCATTCGGTTGAAAATTGAATGGTGGGCATTTGAAGTTATTCTGTAAACGCGGAAAGGTCAAGAGGTTTTCTTTTGGCCTGCAGTGTATAATTTAAAAGCAACCTGATGTAAGTCGAAAATCTCAACAAAAAGCTACACATAAAGTGTAGAGTTTAGAGTAAAATTTTATGAAAACTGTAAATTGTCGGATCGAGGTTTAATGCTTTTGCTTCGGCATGGTTGAGGTATTTAAAAGATTTAACAGGTTTCCATAAAATTGTCTATACTAAGTGCATCTGCATAATCCTTTACATACGTACAGGTACAGCATCGAATAACCAATGTTTCAGCAAGAATAAGCTCGATGTCACCAGTGACAGAACCTCGGATAAGCCAAGACGCGATTTCAGCAGAAGAACATTTTCTAAGGTTTTGCCAAAGTCTTTACAAAGTATTGCTCGGAAAAATTGCAAATATTTACAGAAGAAACGTAGAAAAATTAAAGAGCGATTGAAATCCACAACAAGAACAAAGGTAAAGACTAATAATTGCAGTAGTACGTAGTATGCGAGTGCTGAAAGTCTGTTAAAGAAGTACAAGAACCGCCAGTTAAAACGCTGTTGCCAATCAGAAAAAGAAATTGTGAGTGGCTGTTATGTGTTTTGCAAATACGAAGCTTTGACCAAACAAAACGTAAGCTTTTTCTGCTTCAGCAGCAAATGAAATTCCGTCTTTTTAGCTGTTACGTGTTTACTCCCAAGGAATGTCCGAAATCATCGGCTCGACCACTGATTCGCTGTTTGACCGACAATAAAGATCATCAAAAATGTTGCAGATCGAGACTGCCTCGTGAATTATCAATCTGCACTCAAATCTGCAATCTGAATTCGCGTGGAAACTTCCCCAAACCGAACCTAAAGTTCTTGCCCTGCTTGAACAGAGCTATTCCTACGGTGGCTGAGTGTTTTCGCGACGGTTCCTACAACTAAACAAACCAACTTGTACTCTCTGTCAAAAGATCAATAAAAATTATTGTCGTTTAAGCTGTCTTAGCAACGGTCTAAACAGGTGAAAGCTTTCGATGTTCGCTTTTGTCTACAAAACAAAACAAATTCTCACGCTTGAATTGAAGGACTGAAACAGAAATTATGCTCGGAAAAATTTATTGTCATCAAGTTAGAGCCGACCCTTGGCTTCAGTTGCTGTATCTGCCTTTCCCATGACTGCGTGCCGAATTTGGATAACCAATTTTATTATTATTTCTTTCATTGCAGGCAAGTTTCTTAAACCACTTAATTAGAGTCAAGGATTATCTGTCAGAAAGCAATTTCATTGTGCAATTATGTACTGTACGGTGGATGCCTAAGCGTCTTCAATGCTATGCTACCATTTCGATCACACAAATGTTAAACCCTGACCATATTATACAGCACAAAAATGCACTTAATAAATAAATCATAGTGTTTTAGAAGTTCTCGGCGTTCAAACCAACAAAGCAATCTATGACAAGATTTTCAAAGGCTACAACAAACAGTTGCGTCCGGTACTGTCTGAGAAAACGAAGACCATCGTCAACATCGACTCCGGACTCTACAGTATAGACGAAATTGTACATTCTAAAATTCGGATGAATTGCGTACTATAATGTTAACTAAATTTCAGAGCGAATTATTCCAAACCATCACAACCACCACCTGGCTGAAGCTGGTATGAAAATCAACCGCATCACTAACATAAGCTTAGGCTTAATCCTGGCTTTAAGGCAGAAACGGGGCTTATGGTAGGAAGGAAAGGAACCCCCTTTGTGGTGACACTAGTTGGAAGAAAAATCTATTACTAAAGATTGTTTAATTTTACCCACGAACAGAATTCCTCTATAGCTCTATCTTTTCTCAAAGTCCTAATCGTCTGTTTTACTGGATTTTTCAGCAGACAGGCATCCTCGAGTCAACGTCTGCCTGTAATGGATTTTGTAAATTCAAAATTTTACACTATTTGTCCAGTAGTGATTTAGCCGTAGACCTTTGGAATTCGGAGTAGTGAGACATAAGGTTTGAAGAAAACGCTTTTCAAATAAATAAAATAATTTTTTCTTTTTTACTGTATTTTCAAAAAATTGTCACCCGCTGACACTACGCCGACGTAAGCGGACACCTGTCCGCCAGGACATGCGTCCCTGCGCTTATATGGCTGAGGATGTCCGCACGCAGACAGCGAACAAAGTATACCTTAAGTACACCAATTGGTTTTATTTAGGCTTCTGGTTTTCTTTTGGGCGTTCGCCTTTGAGTTTGAGGAGAATCAAAATTAAGAAAACGGTGTGAAAACGCGCGTTTCATTTCAGATTTGGAAGGACGAGCTTCTAAAATGGGATCCGAAGCAGTTCGACAATGTAACTGAAATCCACGTGCCTGCCACCGCCGTATGGCTTCCGGACATTGTTGTAGCCGGACTGTATGTAAACCACATAGAAATTGTACCTACTAATTCCTATGTACAACAATTTACAGTCAAGAAGTGATATCGTTTCTACCGGATGCCAAGACCATCGGAGGAATAAAGTGGGACGGGACCGTTCGCATGACCTTTCTGCACGTGTTCAAAGTTCACTGTGACTTCAACATTCAGTTGTTTCCGTTTGACAGTCAGAACTGCACTATGAAGTACAGCAGTTGGGACTACGACTTGCTCAAACTCGACTTGGTTCCTATGCCGGACGGATTCGGCACCAAACACTTTCAGGTAAATTTTCACAAATACAGTTTGATGTTTTACAGCTGTAAACCGTTCAGAAAAACGCCGAATGGAACTTGGTGTCGTACTTGCCGGAGCGACGGAAAATCATCACAACCGAGGCAGAGTTTGTCGAGATGCATTATCACTTGGCAATAAAACGAAGACCCGTCTACTACATTTTCGCCTTGGTTCTGCCAAGTTTCGTCATTACCACGCTGGCTGTAATTGGACTGTTCTCTCCATTCAGCTCTACCGGCGAAAGACAAGAAAAGGTATGCGTAGAAAACAATCATTTCTATTTTGTTTGGTCGGAAACAACTACATACGTATACAGCATTTTGGTTGACTTTCTCAGGCTGTAAACTAGAGGCCGTCGAAAACATTTGGCATGACAAACATAAAAACTCCTTTCCTTTCTATTGAAATGCCAACTCGTAACATTACATTGTACCTCACACCCAGACATGGGCTAGCATTTCGGCTGAGGGGTGGTACATTTTCAAAACCTGTTGAAGGGATGGCAAGCCAAAAAGTCCGATTTTTGACTAAAATCGAGGCTTTTTGGCATATTTTTCAATAAAATACAGGGTGTCTCAAAAAAAATGATCACATTTCGTTTTACTGCCATTTCCGTAAATTTTGACCAAATAGGCTGAAATTTGAACCATAGGTGCCAAAAGTCGTGCAATTTTATGTGTTAAAGTTTGGTGCACTAGGCTTGACTCAATCCCGAGAAATTTCAAAAAAAGTGAAATTTGGTAATTTCAATTGTGAAAGTCGGTCACCGAAAAATGGAAACATTTCCTTTTCCTGTATCTTTTCTAATTTTTGACGGAATTGGATGAAATTTGGAGTGTAAACGCAGAAGTTCAGGGTAATTCGTGTGTAAAAAGTTGACGCATGAACTCCAACGCTATCGTTAGAGCTTAGGCGATAATGTAATGTAACGTTTTTTCGGTGACCGGCTTTTGGTATTGAAATTACCAAATTTCACTTTTTTTTGAAATTTCTCGAGAATTGGTCAAGGCTAGTGCACCAAATTTTAACACATAAAATTGCCCGAGTTTGGGCACCTATGGTCCAAATTTCAGCCTATTTGGTCAAAATTTGCGGAAATCGCAGTGAAAAGAAATGTGATCATTTTTTCGGTGACCGGCTTTCACTATTGATTTAACAAATTTCACTTTTTTTGAAATTTCTCGGGAATGAGTCAAGCCTAGTGCACCAAACTTTAACACATAAAATTGCACGAATTTGGGCACCTATGGTCCAAATTTCAGCCTATTTGGTCAAAATTTGCGGAAATGGCAGTAAAAAGAAATGTGATCATTTTTTTTGAGACACCCTGTAGGTTAAAATATCTATTCTGAGCTCATTTACAGTGTACACCCAATCTAGGCATAGTTTTAACACAGTTTTCTATACAAAATTCTTTTTTAAAACTCCTGAGGAGGTAGCGGGGCTTAAGCAGGGTAGGTCAGAGCTGAAGGGGGGTAAACCCCTCTAAGCCCCCTTTGCCCATGTCTGCTCACACCGGAATGACAAGCTTAGATTCAGCGTACTACTCTGTCTGAAGTGTGGGACAGTTACCATTAATCCGGTATGCTGCAGGTAACCATGGGTCTGACCACCTTGCTAACGATGTCGGTGTTACTTCTGATCGCAGTTGAACAAATGCCGAAGTCGTCAGAAGTTGGTTTGCCGCTTTTAGGTACAAACAAATTGTACAACGGTCTTACGGTAAAGAAACTTTCAGGCAACTTCATTCTGTGGGAAATCATCCTGGCATCTCTTGCTACCTGTGCTACTGTGGTAATCATGCATTTGCACCGGTTTTCGGTCTACGCAATTCCGCCGCCTGTATGGCTGCTCAAAATTACGTGTCTGCTGGAAAGAGAACAGCACAGAAACAGTGTTGAGCCGGCTCGCGATGAAGCGGTAATTTACGGTCTTTCAGGCCATCCGCAACTAAAAACTACTGATGTATCGGTAGTTGGCCGCGTGACCAGTCCAGTAGTTTTTGTTTTCTATCAGTCGATTACATACTGTACGTAACTGTTTGCAAAACAGTCCGCTCCCAAAGCTCATGCTTGTCTACTCACTCAGTTGATTAAAAGCTAATTAATTAAATATTATACTTCAGAGAATTAAGTTTGACAAGCCGTCCTTTGTTTAGGTGGAGACAGAATTCAATGAACCTTCGAAATCTGTAAGTCCTGTTAGCCAAAATCAACTACAACTGGTGGAGAATGGCTCCTACGCGGTAAGCTAAACTCGTCGTTTGAAATAACCTTTTCGACCAACTGATAAATAAGTCAAGTACGAACATGTGGCGAACACAAAGTGGACGAACATAAATTTTCTTTGTGTTTACCTAAAAAACTTGTGTTCTTGTGAAGGGTTATTTGACAACGTAGGTATGTATGTACGTACTGTACGATATCTTTTGCTGGTTCCTGATACGATGTTAGTTCAGGGTTCAAGCAGGAGGTCCCGTAACCAAAGCAAGCGTCGCCGATTTCCGTGGCCGAAGCGCAAGAAAAAACCGCTGACCGAACCCGTACTGACAGTGATGCAATTGCTTTCCAGATGGTTAGTTAGATAATTTCAGAAGATGCAAGCAGTACTGAAAGAGAAAGTGGAGTCGGATTACGCTAAGCGAGTGGAACCGACGTTCAGACAACTGTCACGCTTCGTCAGCACCAAACAGACCGAAACCAAACTGACCGAACAGTGGCGAAGAGTGGCCGACAGACTCGACTTGTTTATGATGTGTTTCTTTTTGTTTCTTAACATTCTGGTCAGTGTCATTATGTTGCTTATTATTGGACTGGCTAATCAGTAGAGTAGACTTGAAATTTAGTAGGCAATAAAGATAGTCTGTTCAGTCAATCAACATTAGTAAAGCAAGCGTTTTTTATTTCGTTTAATTCTAGTATTTCACAGAACTTGAGCCTAAGCCAATAAGGTTACACCGGGTATGTGTCTGATTGAGAAAGAAATAATCGGCCAATAATGATAAAAACATTCGTATGTACCTACCCGTTTCAAAATCCTGGGTACGCCACTGGTCCGAATTTGTGTAAGTCTGCATTCTACATACCACCCACAAACCTAATGAGCTAGCTATGGCTTTAAACGTAAACCTCAACATTGGGTAGTTTCGAATTTTGCGGTTGACAGAAATGCCAAAGGTCAGTTTGAAATGGTTTGCCGCCAATTTACGGTAAGACATTTTACGGTTCCTACTGGTTACAGCAACCTAGTATTCGAAATTGGTTTGCGTACCCTCAAACCACCCGATTTATGACACTTTCAATTTTACGTAAGTCTGAGATCTCCTGAAGCTGGAAACAAGTTTACGTTTTTCTGAAATAACTTGTCTCGGCAGTTAAAAATGCAACTAACTTAGTATGGTGCGGTTTTTATTATGCAAATTGCGTCATCATACGTCAACGATGTGAAAAAGCTGAAAAATGGAGCAAAAATTGAAAACGTGTGCGTGTTTGAGGTGTTCAGTTGCCGCCAGCAGTCGCTAAGTTGCTGAACTAGGAAAGTAAACAATTATTGCGCAACCTTGGCCCAATCAAGTCAAAGGTTGAATTATCAGTTCCCTCTGCCGCTCTGTGTAAGTTTTAAACGAACTTTATTGATCGATTGATTGCAGCATTCGTCTTTTTTCTGCGGTTGATAAGATATCGCTTTGTTGTGTCGTCAGATTTCGAAATTATTCGCGCCTCAGTTGCATACCTGGTTTAGTTGTGCTACTGGTGTTTTGACTAATAAATTAGAGAGTAGGCTGTTCATAAGCTACTGTTACTTCGAAACCTGTTGGAAATTTGAAAAATCAAAGTAGCCAAGCAAGTGAAAGAAATGGTGGTTGTGCCGTATCGTATTTACCGTTTTTACAGGTTAGAAATGGTTTAGTTCAACTTTTCTGCCGCCACTACCTAAAGTCTCTGCTGATTTGAATAAAATTAAATTAATAAGGCAAACCTGTTTTGGTACGGCACCATATATATGGTGCCACCACAGTCCCCTAACGTGGGGTGCCATATATGGTGCCAGTACCATAAAAGGCGTTAAGTGCTTGCCTGTAATAGAAAGTTGTAAAAGCCTAACTGCGACGTCGCGACACTTATCCTTATGGAGGGTTATTAAGTGTGATTAAAACCCGCCGGCAATTTTATTTCCCGATGCTTGTGTTAATTTTCAGTCTCGCTTAAAACGGTGCGCAGCTTAGCAGACCTCGTTCCAGATAAGTTGCACCAAGTAATCAGAATGTTCTGAAAGTTTATACAATAATAGAATTAGGCGCAGCTGAGCTAAACAAACAAATAGCAGTGTGAGGGTAGATAGGTGGTGTGTTCAGGGCGTCGATGGGCAACGTGGAGTCTAGCGATCGACCGGAATTCCGGTTCCGGTTCCGGTTCCGGCCGGAACTGGCGGTTCCGGTTCCGGTCCGGTTCCGGTGAAAAAGGGTACCGGAACCGGAACTTTTTCATTCACTATTTTCGATGGAAATTCAGTTACATTAAGTAATATTGCGTCTGTTTAACAAAGTGCGCAGCTCAGTGGGGGCAGTAGAATTTGCATGAATGGGGAGAAAATATGCAGTTTTCCATGTTATGCATCATTAGAAGTGCCTCTAAAGACAATTTTCGGTGAAATTATGCAGTTACAGGCAGTGTTTAGAGCTGTATTGTCGTTTTCGAACAGGTTTCTCAACTGACTTAAGGTGCAAAAGTGGAAAATTTGTTGTAAGTATCTGTACTAGCATGCTGGACCCATTTAAGACGATTTTCAAAAAAAAAAATTTTTTTTTAATTTTTTAAAAAAAAGCAAAAACTTTTGGCCTTCAAAATAATTTTTTTTTAACAACTGTGCCTTTAAGGCAGCTAAAAACATCTCCGAAGGTGACAGATCAAAGCTGAAACCTGAAAATGTTGAAAAGCTTCTCTTTCTGAAGCACAATTTGCGTGCTCTTGACTACTGTTATTGAAAAGTCTGTATTCTGTTGTTGATTTGAACTTCTGCTGATGTTTATAACAGGAATTTGTACACGACGTGCCTATAAATACGTTTCTATAAATTTTGGACCAAATATTGAAAAAGTTCCGGTTCCGGTTCCGGTTCCGGCCGGAACTGGGTGGTTCCGGTTCCGGTTCCGGTTCCGGCGAAAATTTTGGTTCCGGTCGATCGCTAGTGGAGTCGCAGAAGAACGACGCCCAACCCTCGTCTTCCGCTCCGGCCAAGTCCAGTTTACAGAGCAGCGGCATGCACGTGCACACGCACAGCGTTACTCAGGACTACAAAATCACTCGCCAGGTTCTCGGCGTCGGCATCAACGGAAAAGTGGTAGAGTGCACCAGCAGAAAGACTGGCGACAAATTCGCTCTCAAGGTACGTCTGTCTGCCTCCCACCTCTGCTATCGGCTAAAGTTGGTGCATGTCGTTCGCCTAAAGCGGGGTGGTTGGGGTGTGAATGAGGCCAAATTTGATTTGTTTAGAGTAGAGATGCAACCGGAAAGAAAGATACCGGATAGTGCTTCGGATCTGAAAAATACCTGATAGTGTTTTTGAGCTAAAAAATGCCGGATAATACCGGATTATGGTTGCATCACTAGTTTGGAGTAGTAAGAATCCTAATCAACATTGATCTGGACTCAAGTAGGGCTAAAAATCGCTGTTTTACTCACAAACTATTTTAACTATTTTGGTTTTTGAAATTGTAAAAAATAGCAGAAAATTGCGTCACAGGAAAATTGGAAAGGCTTCGTCTTATGTGAGGGCTCGATGTGTAGAGGAACCGTAACTGTTATGCATGTAAAAAATATCTCTGAAAAACTGAAAGTCACGCATTTTTTATGGTTTAGGCAGTAGCTTGCGCTTTATGACTGTTTTGTTAGCGGCGACTCTATCAGAGTATCGACTTGCTTAGGGTGTGCTGACTAATCAATAGAGCGCCAGTAACTATTGATATGGCATGTGCGGCAGTTATTAGTCATCGTCTCATACATAATTCTTTTGATTGCGTTGTCGTGTCCTAATCTAATTAGTTAGTAGAATTTTCTCCACTCTATTGGTGAATTTTCACTGGTCAGTGTTTGGGTCTGGGGACTTGCCATTGTCAGACTTTCTCTCTTTCTCATTAGAACAGACTGGGAAGCAGCCTAATTTCAAATGGCATTAAAGTCGAGCCTCGTTGATATGGTTCCCTCGATTACAAGTCCAGCTAGCTGTGTACCAATTACATATGGTAGTAATTTATGATCTGTTAATATGGCCAGTTGGACCTTGTCCCGATGTGGCCATATTTACGAGGCACCACAGTATTTCGAGTGCGTTTATTGTGAGAAAGGAATAACCGAGTTGGAGGGTTGGTGCTGCCTTTCCCACTGTTGTTTAGATTATTTTTAGGCGTGCAGTTTTTGTCCTCTATTTTCGTATAGCAGCTTTTCTCAATCTCAAGCATTCAGCTCCATTTCTGCAATAGTGTTATCTAGAGGACATACATGTAGCAACAGGTATTGGTCGAAAGGCTAGGGTCTCAGTTTAAAAGTCGCCTATTTTGCCTTAAAAAGCGAAAATTTTTTCGGGGACGGACGGTTATAAACCAGCCATGTATGTGTGTAAGGGAGGTCTAGTGATTGAGTGTGATGGGTGTGTAGGAAAGCGAGAGTGGCACGTAAGCGAGTAGCGCGTGCCGTTCGATTGTCGAGTAAAACTCGTTGGCGCACGTACGTCAAAGCACCGCGTCATCGTGTGTTTAGGTCTTACGAGATGTGCCAAAAGCGCGCCGAGAAATCGAGCTTCACTATGCGTCATGCAACCAGAGGAACATTGTAAAGATTTACGATGTCTACGAGAACACCTACAATGGCGTCCGATGTCTTCTGGTCATTATGGAATGGCAAGTCTTCCTTTTACTCTTTAAGTCTGCCCTGCCTGTTAATTGACTTGCTTTGTTTTAGTATGGAGGGTGGCGAGTTGTTCTCTCGAATTCAAGAGCGAGCCCACAGTGCCTTCACTGAGAGAGGTATTGATTTTTTATGCAAACTAGCTGCTAGTTTTACACGCGCTTTGTGCGCCACCACATAGAACAGATCTGTCGGCGCTGGGCTAGGGGTTTCCCCAAAATAGGGAGGGGGTTAGCCATAATAATTGCGAAGGGTTTTAATTTTCGGTTAATATGAGAGGATAATTATTTTCTAGAAGTTGGAAATTAACTATGGTATGCTTAGAAGCCATTTTTAGGCATTTGTTAAACAGGGTGTCTGAAGAATGAAAACATTTTTGCTGTCTTTTCCGCAAGCCTTGACCTAAATATTAACCTGAAATCTGGAACCTAGGTGCCAAAATACGGGATGTTCTGTGTTAAAGTTTGGTCACCTGGCTTGACCAAACTGTGAGAAATTATAAAACAATTGAAAATTTGTATGAAAGAAGCGATAGAAAAGCGTAAAAATGGGAACTTGTCGTTTTGCTGTCATTTTCGCAAATGTCTGCAAAATGAGCTGAAAACTGGAGAATCTTTGCTAATCTGTGAAGTCTTTTATGTGTTGAAAATTCATGCACTGACACTTACTTGAGAAAATGATGAATTCATGAATATCTGTTTTTTTAATGAGCAGATCTGCAAAAACAGAACTTCAGCATAAACCGTATTCAATTTTGTCAGGGGTTGGCTGCCTGGGGTTTTCCACTCCCAATATCGTTCATACATGTAACAGGGGCTCTGCCTCCCACCCGACTTAGGCCAGATTAAGCCGTTTTGCTCGCAAGTAATTTTTATTAGAAAATTTTTGCGATTTTGACGCTAGAACATTTGAGCCCAAATTAGCGCTTTTTGACGATTTTTAGCACTTTGCGATTTTATAGCGTTTTTTAGTACCCAACCCCTCCTCTAGAATTTGGGCTCAGACCCCCGGCCGGTGCCAGACCCCCAACCCAAGGCCGCGTCGTTGGCTCAGTGGGTAGCTTGCTGCCTCTGAGTCACGGCGGCCCCTGCATCCCTAGCGGTTGTAGTGGTTCATCCTCCGATCCGATCCGATGTGCGGGGGGCCTTACGGCCTGCGATCAGACTCGAGGTCCATTTCGCTTCCCCGTGATTCATCATCTCGGACGTTTGCCCTTCTTTCACTGCCAAGCCACTCAAGCCATGCTGTTGGGCGCCAGGTACTAAGAGAGTGCCTGGCGTGGTGACGTCATGGTGCTGACAGCTCCCAACGGCCGCCCCGGCCAGTGGCACTAAACCGGTATCAGCCTTATCGCTGGTTTCTCAGACGGCTCCTGACGTCGTTGATCTTCCCTCCAACGCGGCATGCTTTTTGGAGCGGCTTTCGGTGCAACGGCAGATCCAGTTGGTTCCCATTTTACCTACTCACTGTAACCAGTTTTCGGTGGCCTGGGTGGAGCGTTGTGCCGACGACCAACTCTTTGCAGCAAGAAACTTGCCGCGCCGAGAGGATGAACCACTACAACCGCTAGGGATGCAGGGGCCGCCGTGACTCAGAGGCAGCGAGCTACCCACTGAGCCAATGACGCGGCTGGATCATCCTCTCGGCGCGGCAAGTTTCTTGCTGCAAAGAGTTGGTCGTCGGCACAACGCTCCACCCAGGCCACCGAAAGCTGGTTACAGCCAGTAGATAAAATGGGAACCAACTGGATCTGCCATAGCACCGAAGCCGCTCCTACAGCATGCCAACTTGGAGAAAGATCAATGACGTCAGGAGTTGTCCACGGAAACCGACTAGGCCGGGGGGCCTCTCTCACACCAGGGGCGGACCTAGCGGACGTTGGGAGCCGACATCACCATGACGTCAACGCGCCAGGGACTTTCTTAAGTACCTGGCGCCCAACAGCATGGCTAGAGTGGCTGGCAGTGATAGAAGGGAAACGTCCGAGATGACGAAACCACGGGGGTAGCGGAATGGACCTCGAGTCTGATCGCAGGCCGTAAGGCCCCCCCCGCAAATCGGAATCGGAATCGGACCCCCAACCCCCTCCTCGTTCGGCGGATGAACATTTTGACCTACCCCATAGCCTCCCACCGACCCACCTGAAGCAGACTTTCCCTCCGGGGATCGATCCACCAAAATAGCCGCGACCCCGCCTCTCAAATTTCCGGATTTTGGCCTGTTTTGTTGCAGAAGCGGCAGAAATCATGTACGAGATCTGTCGAGCAGTGCAGCACCTGCACAAATTGAACATCGCCCACAGGGACATTAAGCCAGAAAACCTGTTGTACAGGTAAGATTCTACCTTTTCTCTGTTCCTCTAGACTCACCATGTCTCTCCGAACTTCTGACATCTTTTTCTAGTCATGTTTATTTACTAAACCAGAATGGCTCTCTATTATCTTATATTTTTAGCAAGAAAGGCTTGGACGGCATTCTGAAGTTGACGGATTTCGGATTCGCCAAGCGTACAGAAGCTGCCGCTATTAGGTGCGTCTGAAGACTTGGTTGGTGGCATCAACTAATTGGTTATCGGTGGTGTTTTAGACCTCTGGAAACGCCCTGCTATACACCCTACTATGCAGCGCCTGAAGTGTTGGGCCCCGAGAAATACGACAAGAGCTGTGACATGTGGTCTATTGGCGTTGTCATGTACATACTGTAAGTTGCTCTCTAATCTCACCCCTAGAACGTAGAGCCAATATGCAGCTCGACGAAAAATTGGTCTTCTTCATTTCTGTGTTCCGAATCTAAAACAGAAGACAGGTTTGCCTGGAGCACAGGTGAACCCGCAGAATTATTTAGCTTTCGAACGAAGTCGATTCGAGTTCGATTTCCAAAGATAGCGACGGTGTGTTGTATTGTTTCAGTTTGTGTGGTTTTCCTCCGTTTTATTCAGCACACGGACTGCCAATGTCTCCGGGTATGAAGTCGCGCATTCGAGGCGGCCAGTACGCCTTCCCCTCCCCCGAATGGGACAAAGTTTCCGAAGCCGGTACGCTCTTCTCTTCTCTTCCGTTTTCTCATTATTTGCCGTCTGTCCTTTCTGTCTACCACACAGCAAGCAATCTTTATAAATCTTGTTTTATTGAGTCTAAGCCTAACTTGAGACGTGGCGGGTGGGGCCTAAATTTAAAGTATTGATAAAAAACCTTGTGTCAGAGTATAAATAAGAGGTGTTATAGCGAAGAGTTTGATTCGTGGTTTGCTGAAGACAGACCCGTCAGAACGACTGACGATTGACCAGGTGATGAGTCACGTCTGGATTACGCACCATATGAAGGTGCCAGAGACACCTCTCTGCACTCCGGCTGTGCTCTCTGAGGAGGCCGAACAGTGGGGAGAGTTACAGGTACTATTTCTTTCTAGGTTCCTGCCTGTCGGGTGATTTAAAAAAGTCAGGGGATCAGGGGAAATTTTGGGCGTCACTCCATAAAAGTATGCATTCAGTATGTAGGTGGTAGAAGCAGCAATGAATAGTGCCAATAATTTAGTCAATATCAGTGTGTTTTGAAGGCTAACTTTTCAAAATTTTTCTCACTCTGGTTGGGCAGTGGCCAGTAGGTGTAACACATGCGTAGCACCAGTTTTTGGTAAGAAAGTTCAGATTAGTGAGAAGAATTTTTGAAAATGTCAGAGGATTTTTGGCTTTTGTTAGGAGATGTCAAGGGATTTTGGATGGCCAGAGCGACACGAGCCTTATTCTTCGCTTTACACAACTGAAGCCACTTAAAGAGACTGTTTTGACCATAAAAAACAGACAACTGTTTGCAGGACGAGATGGAGAAGACACTGGCCTCGATGCGTGTCGGAAATGAGGATATGCAACTGAAAAATCTGGCAGAGTCGAAGAACAAACTGCTTCAGAAACGCAAGAAAAAGGAGGCGGCTGCTTTGATGGCGGCGGCCGCTCAGAATGACTGAAACATATACAAGCTGTATCTGTGTTTGAAAACGTGCCATTGCTGCTGGTGGGTTGACTTCTTTAGAATGCCCCTTTCAAATCATTCACCCGCTTACATTTAAACAGCCAACGCAGGTCTCTCACCTTAATCACTTTTATCCACCACTTCTGTTCTCATTTTTGTGTCGGAGGAACTCCTAAAGGGTGTTATGGAAAGGGTTATTTGTAATAATGGTTCTTGTTTTCGCTCCTGTTCGCTTACGTTTAGTGCACTGTTTTTCGCTTGGATCGCTCGAAAACAGTCGAACAGTCTAAGCGTCTGTATGTAAATAGGTCGCGTCCAAACTGTTCAGTCGGCTTCTTATATTATTTTGTTCTATTTTTCTTATTGGTCAGCAATTCAGTGGTAGTGTTTTGATTATTAATTGTCTAGTTTGATGACTTATGCCGATTTTCGCTTCGTTCACCCCTTGTCAGCTTCACATTGTACGACAAAGTTCGGTGGTACTTTTCTGTGACTCTATGGACGTAATCAATAAAGTTCTGGTGTTCTAATGCATCGTTTATATCATTTTATTGAGACACTGGGAATTCTGATGTATACGTACGTCTCCATCCATGTGTTGTGTCTGTGCAGTACCGGGGAGTGAGAGATTTCAGTCTTCGCAACGTAAAAATCGTGCAGGCTGTGGGATTATAATCCAGTTTACTCGTCACTTCAAACATCAATTCTCTCGCCTCACCGATGCTAGCAAGAATATTCTTGCTAGCACCATTACTTCCGCTGCCTGCGGTAACCTTCTCCATCGAATCAAGAAGCCTATGGTCCATCATCTTTACCATCCCGCTCAGTGTCACGACATCCACTCGGTTACTACAGAAGCTGTCAAGTATTACAACACCGAGCAGACAATCAACAATTCCCTCGTTCCTCTTCAGTTGCCAAGCAGCACGCGTTCAGCGGTCCTCCCAGATGTCACAACTGCAACAACGTCGGCTACCTCGTTCGTCACTGCCGTTCACAACCCGACTCTCCCAAGTTTTCTGCTACGTATAACTCATCCTATTCAACCGGCCGTTCGTCGTCTAGCGCTCCAGTCGCCACGTTGCCATGTGTGCCCTAGCTCCCAGTTCTCTAATCACCGTCTCTCATTCATCGCTTCACAAGTTTCCGGTGCAGTCAAGTGGTTCAATCCTGATATGGCTGTGGTTTAATCACCCGCTTTTCGACTGATCCTGGTTCCTCTCATATTCTCGATTCCGGACGATCGATGAGGACCCGGTTCGACGCTCGTCCGAGGGCAGTGATGAAAGATTTATACCGAGCGTTTGCATTATTCTCATTGCATAGTTTGTCGAGTAAACGCGTGCTTCCTGCTTCGGTATGTATTGCTAATGTTGCCCTCAACTGTCTTTGAAGTGCCTTTCTTATCCTGCTTGAGCATTGGGTTCCTAAAACTTTTTCACTCTTCCTTTTGACAATGCGTACACCACAAACACAACCTAGCTTTATGTTTGTTGTATCCGTAAGAAAATCACTATCGAAACTCAAAAAGAATATCTATGCAACGTTGGTTTTCCGATTTTATATGTATGTATTGTACATAAAGAAAAGCGTTCAGCAAATTTGCCTATTCTAATCAGGGAATTGACTGTTCTGATTTGTACCAAGTCACTGAATAGTGCATTTTCAGACATTCTTTGTAGATGACAGTAACACTAGTACCAGATAGTGTATGTATTTGCAAGACAATTGACCAGTACAAGACCAAGTAATAACTACAGTAAAAACAAAATCGCTTCGAGAATCAAATCAACGGGTTATGATTTCAGCTTGATTGCGTTTAGGTGATTTGGCCGGCTCATTTTGGGCTTCCCTTTGCGTTTCTTCTGGTTGAGTTTCGGGTACTATGCCTGGTGCCCAGTCGATCCCTTTTAGCGGTTCAGCCGGTTCCTGCTTCTTCTCCGGTTCTGCTTGTTCTTTCTTCTCCGGTCGTGGCTCCTGTTCAGGTGACTGTTTGGGTGTTTCCGTAAGGACATTTGGTTGCGGTCGGGCTTCGTTTTCTGCCACTTGCTTTGGTTTATCCTGATCGAAAAAGGTCTTGGCTACTTCCGGACCCATGAGATTGGAGAGGCCGAGGTATTGGAGCACTTGTTTCTCGCACAACTCGCTGAATGCACGTTTGGAAAGGTGCTCGGACGCCCTGGACAGTGTGCCGGTGATCTGCTTGATTGATTCCGAGTCGTTACGCACCATTATATATGAACTGACCAGCACGGCAAGTGTAACTACACTGAAAATCGAGACCAGTAGCACTGACACCAGTAAGAATATTACGATCACACCTAACATTCCATACAACACAACTCTACTTAAACTATATACACAAAACAATGAAGTCAGTAACAGTCTTCGCAAAACCATTTTCCTTCTCAAACTCATTTCATTTTCTTTACCGACTTGTCTCTCGATTAGGCACACGGAGTGCCTATTTTTTTCAAATTTTCTCATCTATTACTATTAAGTTTGCTTGTTTATTTGCTTTGCTATGTGCGTACGCACATGTTCGAATGTAGTAGTAGTAGACAGTGTTCGAACACGGGTCCGGGTGTACTGTCCAGCAATTAATTCTTCGATTCGATATTCTCTCAGCTACGCCAGTCAAAGTCCCTGTCAAATGTCAACCCTTGCACTTTTATCATATGCTAAAACGAAGTCTACGCTAAATGTGATGATTTGCTGAACGACACAACGTACAAATGACGACAAAACTGCTGAAAGAGAGCTAAATTCACTTGTTAATGCAATACAATATAGATAGATAATCATTGTCATGTTCCCATGCCTAGAGAACATACATAGGTTGGAAGCGCTGAATTGACTAAATTAGCCGAAATTTTAAGTTTTTGCTAGAAACAAGAGTGTATTCGAACTAAACGTTGGTGCATTTCGAGAACATGAATCAAGACCCATGGTTAAATGACCACAACTGTAAACATTTGTTTTTCCAAGTGCCGCATCACATACCTACAGTACATGTTTTATTGAAATACGTACATGTATAGCGCGTAATCTAAAGGTGCGGAGGGGTTCGATATCAGCTACGCCATTACACATGCCTGATATTTCACCTTTCTTGCATTTATTTTCAATCGATGGTCAGGTACATGAACGGCAAAGAGAGTAGAGTACAAAACTGGTAATTGAAGACAAAATAAACAAAGAAAAACAATAGGTCAAAAGCCGTAAATGTAGGCAACGTCACTCTCAAGGCACGATCGTATTTCTTCTGGTAACGATTCGAGAGTCTTGTCGAGGCAGTGAAGGAGAACTGACAGACTGGCGGCGTCATGGAAAAATCGTTAACGGCCAGCATTTCGAGGCTGCGAGAGAGCAACACACATTGCATTGCATACATAGCTTGGCTGGGTTTAGAATAAAAATTTAGGTTCCGTTCCGACTGTCGCCAGGCGGCCGGGCAATAGATCCAGTAGCCAATAATAGTTCACTTAGACAGAGGCGATCGTGTCAGACGGCCTCTTCGCTCTCCTCAGCTCAATAAATAATTGTCTGCTGGCCTGCTAAGCTGCTTCAATTTGATATGACCGACGTTGCCATGCCGATCTTGCGCTTGCCACAGAACCAAGCTATAGCATGAGCTCGACTGCCAGAAACTGTTTATTTGGATTGTTGGTGCTGGCACTGTTGGCGCTGGTCTACCGGTACACCAGAAACAACGAACAGGCGGCGGCAGATCTGGTGGTCGGGAAAATAGCTAAATTTGAGTTTCTGAGTGCACCCCAGTTGCCTCCTAACGAGTTGGACTTGTTGCAACGAAAACTCTACCAACGACAGCAGAAACAGAGACAGAGTTTGTTGGCCAGTCTAGACGCCAAGTCGTTCGCGGTGCTGCATAATGCCTATATTCCTGAAGTGAACTGTCACTATTTGGCTAGATTAGGTCAGCTTTTAGTTTCTGTTGCACCGAACAAGTTCTTTTCACACAATTTTGCACCTCGTTTTGGATAAGCCATTGTTTCAGGACACCCAAACGATGGCGGTAAATGGACGTGCAATCCGTGGAGGTTGCCGCAAAACTGCGTCGTTTACTCGCTGGGTGTGGGTGGCGACAACAGTTTTGAATTGGACTTGAATTTTGTCACTCAAACCCGCTGCCGCATCTATTCGTTTGACCCGGAAAAATCCTATGGCAGTTTGTTTGTGGGTGTGCCGAACGTGCACTTTATGCCCTATTCAATTTCAACCAAGAATAATCCGGCTAAAAACCAGTATTCGATACCGGGACTGGTCACTTCCTATAATCATTCACGAGTCGATTTCATCAAAATGGACATCGAAGGTATGGTGCCCTCCCATCGGTAGTACACTACATACGTACAGTAGGACAGAATTGACATGCGCGGTGTGCAAATTTGTATGTATGGTATTGCCCAACGTTTGGATTGAACGTTGACATTGAAGTGAAGCAACATTGTATTGGGGAAGCCCTGAACCTAGAGATCGACGAACAAAAAGTACAAATGTTACGCACAAGAACATAAT
Organism: Sabatieria punctata; assembly: GCA_030248155.1. Lineage (NCBI taxonomy): Eukaryota > Metazoa > Nematoda > Chromadorea > Araeolaimida > Comesomatidae > Sabatieria > Sabatieria punctata. The sequence goes on from JASANB010004288.1 coordinate 46,801, forward strand.
TGTGCTCGCCTCCTCTTGTGTCATACATGCACTAGGGGGCTGCCCCTTGCTAGAAAGACGAAACACCTTTCACGCCCCTGAGACAATTTATGAACCCTCATCCCTAAAAATAAGAACTAGTAGTGGCTTCAGCTAATTTTTAGCTTAAAATCCGCTTAAAAGGGCTTTGGTAACCGAATTTGGCGTTTCCGCTGCTGACTTTAAGACAAATCGGTGTATATAGAACCTATCTGTCATCCTTTGTTTGTGTTTAGCACTTAAGAGGCGTTGCAAAAAATATCGACCGAGCTGTTCTATGTGGGCGGCAGCGGCAGATAGAATTTTTTGACCCCACATTTTTATTCGCTGATCTGAGCCACTATAGTATGAATGTCGCAAAACCCACTCGGTTCGGCTCGGTGTCCACTCATTCCAGAGAAATCGGCGCCCAAAGTTGGAAAACCATGCCTTTTCGTACCCACCCATTTTTGACGCACCATCATTTTTCGAACCAAACACGCGTTTTCATTTGAACCTATCGACATTGGATCCGGATTACAATTGCCGATTTAACAAGCAGTTTTTTACGGAGAAAAAGCTAAAACATGCCTGTTCGGAAATGTGTACGGTACGATTCACTTTCCGGGCATGGAGCTATCCGGCTACAAATTAAACACAAAACAGCCCACAAAATGTGCTTTCGAAAACTGGTTTCAAATTTTTTTGGATCTCTTCTAGTTTTGGAGTTATGGATATGCAAAAAATGGGAAAAAATCATGGGTTTTTTCCTTTAAAAACTTTTTCCGATTCTCTTTGGGCTATCAATGAACGGCTTAACACATCTATGAACCAAATTTTTATTTCAGTATATGTGGTAGTATACCTGTGTCCTAGCTACAGTTTGATTGATGTAAACATTACGATTTGACAGCATAATGAACATGTTTGTGGTACCTCAGAGCATACATACAGTATATTGTATGGTGATTTCTCGAAAGCTGTTTCAATACGCACGTCCAGACATACAGTAGGGACTAGGATTTCAGCTGAATGTCGATAGAATTCAGAAACATTTAGGGGGCTGCAGTGGCATACCCAGGATTTTGCAAAGGAGAGGGTCGGTGTAAAATTTTGAAATTTCCTGGTAGGGCCGTTGACCAACCGGGAAGAGGAAAATTGGTAAAATTAGCCTTGTAAACCCATTTAAATGGTGTTCTAGGCGTAAAATTGATGGCGATTTACAGCTGTAGTACTTTGAAGAGGCCTGGTTAGGCTCAACCAGGGCTAGGAATTCTTGGAAAATTACTCATCATACTGTATGTAAGCGCATTTAACATGCATTTTGCGAGAAAGTCAACTTAGCTATAAGGGAAGGCCGTTAAGCACTTTTTTTTCGCGGATCCGGCTGGTATCCAAATATGTTAAAATAGATGTCAAACGAACACCAACGGTGCATGTTCGAACATTGGGGACCCCCTAGAACCTGAGCTGTACCCCCCCAAAGTTGGGTCGGTAGCCCCTTTTCGGCCATTTTCTCCACATTTACTCAAACGATCACCATTCACTCGTTTCTCAAGATTCGGAATAGGCGTGCACATGGTTGGATAGCTCTGACACTTGCCTTTCAGATACTGCACACAGCGCTTCCGGAACGTACCCGGTTAGCGAGATATTCTCCGAAAACAACGAAATTTAGCGAAATTCCGACACGATTTTTTTCCGAAAAATCGCTGTAACTTCTGCCGTATATGCGGGGTCAAGCTGATTTTCGCTAAAAAGATGAAACACAAAATGCCAAACAAAATTAACCTATTTCGGAGGCAAATTTTTGGGGGTGGGGGGGGGGGGTGTTTTGCAATTTGAAGCCAGTCAAAAAATTTTTTTTGCTCAGAATTAAAAACAAACACACTATTCTGGTGCAGTTTTACCCACTGATTGCGAATATGAACTCGGTTTGTCCAAATTCGCCCTGGTTCTGGAGTTATTGATGTCCAAACATGAGCTTCCGTACTTCTACCAACTTTTGTTAAATATCAGTAGAAGCAGCTAGCCCGCTTATTATCAGCCTAACAGATGTAGTTTTTCGAGCTGAGTTCAAAAATGACCTCATTTTTGCTCTACGACCTTTAGGTAGGGAGTTACGGGCGTTCAAAGTTTCCCGGTATCTTTATGCAAGTGAGGCACGAGTGTTGTTGCACGCTTTCAGACTGTCTCGATAGTTGACGATTCTCTTGGGCTACAGGGCAGCCGATCATTTGCTTAGAGGCTCTTCTGCCAGCTGAGTTAAAAAATGACCTCATTTTTTCTCTACGACCTCTAGGTAGGGAGTTACGGGCGTTCAAAGTTTACCAGTATCTTTATGCAAGTGAGGCACGAGTGTTGTTGCACGCTTTCAGACTGTCTCGATAGTTGATGATTATATACGACTAGAGTACAGCTGAAATTATGTAGTTCTCCGCGCTGATTTGAAAATGACCTTATTTTACTCTACAATGACTGTTATGTCTCAGTTATGGATGTTCAAAATAAAATATTGTAGTACAGCTTGAGCTATGTGATGAGACAAGAGTATACAGATGTGCATTACTATGAGTGAATTGTGTTGACGTTGACTTGAACTTAGTGAGTGCAGTATCCATTTATCACAACAATTTCAGCATATTCCAGTCTTTTCAATCCTCAAACAGAAGGTTCTCATTCACTGTCTTCTGCACGGCATCCTGCAGCTCAACCCCATACTCATTTTCAATGAGTTCTGCTTCCACATCTATGTACGTCACATCAACTGCCACCTCTATGCCAGCTGGCTCTTGCGGAGGCTGCACTGGTTCTGGAACCATTTGGGATCGTCGCCGTTGTGTCTCTCTACTAAAAAAACCCATGACCTGCTGTGGAGTTAGCCACAGTTGGTGCGAAAACAGTGGCCGTCCTAAAACCAATACTATGTGCCCAGTGTAAATGCATAGGGGTACCAAACAGTTTGCCAAACAGACCTCTGTTGTCCTTGGCAGTCCTCATTTCTTTGGCAACTGTTTCAGGTGACAGTTTCTTCTTCGATGCTTCACCCTGGTCATACTTTTTGGTTAGAAACTCAACTTGCGCTTTGTAAAACCTAAAACAGCCAATACCGTGTACAGAGCGATCGATAAAGCGAGGAAATTGTAGAGTGCAATCCATTCCCAGACAGCGACCGCTGTCCCATTAAGGAAAGCATAAATCGTGTCCCGGTACCTACTGAACGCTGGTTGCTGGCCATAAGACAATTTCTTGAGCGTGCAAAATGCATCCAGCATTTTGCAATCCACATTGGGGTCGCTCCAGCATTCATTCAGTTTCGGAAATTACTAAAGCTGTTCAACGAGTTTAGTGTCAAGTTCCGGCTGCATACATTCGAATATCATAGCTGCACTAACCGATTTGTCGTAAGCTGCTTTTGCACTAGTCTCAGTCTAAAAATAACAACAATTGTCTCTGCAGGTTGACAGTATTGCAAAATGGGCAATAATTGGCAATTCTTCCGCTATAACAAAACTGGTGCTTGCTGATGTAACCGACTTGGCTAGTAGTAATGGTAGCGCAAAGTTTGTGCGCAAAATATTGCCTTATGTCCGGAATATGTGTCAATTGCGATTTATGGTTTTTGGGTCTTTCTGTATCAGTAGAAATAATCTTTATCGGAAGCTGTTCCTTTCATTATCAGGAAAGCCAATTTTTCACATTCATTTTTTGGGACCTGTCGATGCAGATTTTCTGACTTCAAGAGTTCCAACAATTTTGGATGCTTCCACAGTTGGTGTCAGTGAATTGATTCTCTGTAATATCAACAATGTGACTGCAGCTGACATAAACGATGGACCGTTAGCATTAAGACAGTCTTTGAGCTATTTTGCTAGCTGCTCAATTACAAAGCTCTGTATGCTGACATCTGAGGGTACTGTCTGGCCCAACTTGCATCAGTTACGCATTCTGTTTCCCAATTTGAATCTATTTTTGATGAACTGTGGCAATTCAGGTCAGTCGTCTGATCAGGAGGTAAGCAATTATGTGTTTGCTAAAGGTTACTCACTAAATATTTTTAGACTGTAAATGCCGTGAAATGTATTCTTGATTCAACCATTGCATTTGACAGCGTTATGTGCACTTTGAAGTTCAAACAAGTGTACGTGTCTAATCATAATGACTTCCAACAATCCCTTTGCAATACTGTATTGGAAAGAACTGCATTAATTGATTACGGTGTTCTGGACGAAGACTACCCATGGTTCACGCTGCCTATTTTCATTTCCAAGAACTCTGTAAACATTGAAATCGAGGAGTTGTTCTGGCCAGCCAACAATCAGGACTTGTGTAGACACAGACAATAAATACTTTTTTCTGAGAGCTGCTTAAAAAATCAGCACCAAATTCGACAAGCAAACCAATCTCCTGCTGAGTCTAAATAAGGGGTGGTGTCAAGATAGAGTGCGAAACTCGCTATTTTCTCTGCACAATCTCGCTATTTTCTCGCCATTTTTTCGCTATTTTCTCTGCATTTTCTCGCTATTTTTTCTGGTCTGCAGTCGGTCGGAAGGAACAGGTGTAGCGAGTTTTTGATTGACAGCTAAGGCCTACTCAAGTGGCTCATATGACAGGTATTGAGTACTGTTGCTAAGTAAATTTATTTGAAATATAATTAAATTATAATTTACTTACCACATGCCCAGAGAAATATAATTAAATTAAAATTTACTTACAACATCTGAGAGAAATTTAATTTAATTATAATTTACTTACCACATTTAATTAAATTAAGTACATTAAGTATATTTAAAATAGGCCTGATTTTGGCGGCTAACACCCTCCTTTGCATCCAACTAAGCAAGGAAGCTATAACAGTTATCCAGAATGAAAACCAAACGTGGGTGTCACAGGTTAAGTCAACAACAAACATGAACAAAAGGAGCTGAGGGCGAGTGGATTTACCCACCTCAGGCTCTGACCTAACGCCCCTTAGGCTACCGCTACCCCTTCAGGATTTTTTGGAAGAATATTATGCTAAAAGTATGCCTAGGTTAGGTGTGAATGAGCTCAGACTATGTAGCTTATTTGAACCTATTTAAACAAAAAATAAGCCAAAAAACCTTAATTCTATCGAAAAATCGGACTTTTTGGCTTACCATCCTCTCAACTCAACCCCCATCAGCCGCCGGTACACCCTCCAGCCAACCCCCTCAGAATTTGAAAATTTATCACCCATCCGCCGAAATGATAGCTCATGTCTGTCAACAGTAATAATGACAGTTCAGAATTAAACTCTCAAGAGGCTTTCCCGTCAGTTTCTGCTTGCATCATAACAAACAATGCCTGCGAGACTGAGCATTTGCTATCGCATTGCAAAACTGGCTGAAAAGTACCTAATATCCACTCTTAGCTCGGCGGATAAATTGGAGTAGTTTGTTTTGTGGAACATTAAAAGAAACAAGCGCAAAGACGAAAGGCGGTGGGTTAGCGGGCGGGCGGAAAATTGTACCGTAAGTATGGCTTGCCATTGAAAGGTATACATACATAGATACCGAAAGCAGACACTCACGGAGTACTTGCATGCTGCCAAAAAAGGTTCAGCAATAGCTAGGCTTGTTTAAGTAAATTAAGTATATTTTAAGTAAATTAAGTAAATTATTTTTGGTAAGTATAATTTACAAATTATAATTATAATTAACTTTTCCTCTTTTCGTAGAAATTTAATTTAATTATAATTTACTTACCAAATAATTTACTTGTATTAGTAAATTTCTAAAAAATAAAATTAAAATTATAATTATAATTTACTTAGCAACAGTAGTATTGAGTGACGGCTAGATGTATCTGGTGGCCGCCTGTTGCCCCCCCACGCGTGAAAGATGCCGCCCTTCTGTTAGCCAGACACCAAAATCGTCAGTTTGCGTTTGAGTGCCTATCTCTTTGACTGCATCTGCTTGCTTGTGTCCATTTGACCACAGAGTCATTATTAGCAGTTAGCAGTAGCGTACCACAGGGGTATAATGGTGGGCATACTCCCTTAGCGGTGGAGGTAGAGACCTGCACGGGCCGGGCCGGTGTTTACTTGATTAAAGAAATTTGACCATTCTCATCATTGTACAGGGTGTGTAAAAAAAAAACAACCCAGCAGAGTTTTTGCTGTAGCAACCGCAAATCTCAACCGATTTGAATGAATCCTGCTTTAAATGAAAGATAAATAAATTCTTGAAAGACTGGTGAAGGCCCTATTAAGATACGATGCTTAGTTCCTGAGATATTTTCCTTCAAACTCAAAACAGAGATTTTGGCAGTGAACAAGAGCGATTCCGTTGCACTTCACAACAAAACGGATTCCTACTGCTGAGGGGCAACAAGACTTTTGCAAATGAAGTAACCAAGCATGTGTGGCACCAGGAAAACCTCGTTACGTTAGCCCTGAGCAGTAGGAATCGGTTTTATTATGAAGTGCAACAGAATAATAAAAATCGCTCTTGTTCATAGCCAAAATCTGTTTTGACTTTGAGTGCAAATATCTCAGGAACCAAGCATCATATCTTAATAAACGCTTCACCAAACTTTCAGGAATTAATTTATCTTTCATATAAAATAGGACTCACTGATATCGGTTGAGATTTGCGGCTGCTACAGTAAAAAATCTGCAGGGTTGTTTTAATCTCTGTTGTGCACTGCCAAAATCTCTGTTTTGATTTTGAAAGCAATTATCTCAGGAACTAAGCAACGCATCTCAATAAAAGCTACACCAGTCGTTCAAGAATTTATTTATCTTTCATTTAAAGCAGGATTCATTCAAATCGGTTGAGATTTGCGGTTGCTACAGCAAAAAATCTGCTGGGTTGTTTTTTTTTGACGCACCCTGTACATACATACAATCAGCGCCCAGGTGTTTTACTGAAGAAAGGCGCCATGGATACTTCATTACGATTTCATTACACTTATCTGTTTGCGCTAGGGCGTCATTTTGTTTCTTTCGGTAAAAAGCTAAGTACGGCTACAGAAAGGATACTTTCACGACAAACAATTTGACTTTGACGACCAATTTAAGTGTGACTGGTCATGTCAATTTAAGTGTCACCAGCTTATACTCTAAAATATAAGGGCTAAAACGGCATTTCTGATTTTCAGCTCACTTCCAAACAGTGACATGGATTTTCGTAAACATTAAACAAACGTTTTCGTTATTCAGCCTCTTCAACTGTTTTTCCTTACCATAAAACTTTCGTTTTTACTTTGCAATTGCTAAAAATAGCGATATTCAGCGTTTTTGAGCCATTCTAAATTTGCCGGGCCGGGCCGAGCCTGAAAATTTTGAGATGCCGGGCCGGGCCGGGCTACCCGGCACGAAATGTCAGCCGGGCCGGGCTGGAAATTTGAAAATCCGGGCCGGGCCGGGCCGCCAAAAAGGCGGCCCGCGCAGGTCTCTAGGTGGAGGTAGTCAGGACAAAATTGGGCAAAAATAATAGAAACGAATAGATTATGACTTTATTTTATGCTCAGAGAATGCGTTTAATAGGTGTTTTGACAGCCAATTAGTCAAAACGTATTTGTCTGCCAAAGCTGCTACCCAACCAGGTTTCTTGAAATTACTAAAACTGTAAATTTCTGTTAATTTTGCCTCAAGAATGATGCAACTTTTCCCGCCCAGTTTGGGCAGCGACCAGCTCAACCACGGAACTTCAAAAGTTTACATCCTCCATTGGCGTTTCCCTGCCCGGGTACCCCACTGACGACTGACAGACAGTTAGTTTGACGGACGCATCCCCAATTATACAAGAATAGACAGTCAGAGTAGACAATACAAGAGGAGACATAGAAATGGCGCAAAAAATGCACTCGTTCCAAACTACAGTAGCAAGACTGAACAGACCGCAAGTGTTTATGATGTCATTCGGGATCAGCGACCTTCGTCACCTGTGTGACTGTGTGGCAAGCACGATAACGTTTGCAATAAGCCGGGGCCTCGCCGGCCCTGTGTAACAGACACCAGCAGATGGGCTAGTTGGCCTGTCATCTGACCTGGGCTGTGATTACGCAATTGACCAGTAAGCCATGATTGACCTGTCAGATTTGATTGGCACCATAGCGAAAAAATAGCGAGAAAATGGCGAGAATTTAGCGAGATTATGGCGAGAAAATAGAGAGAAAATGACGAGATTTTGGCGAGAAAATAGCGAGTTTCGTACTCTATCTTGACACCACCCCTAAGCAACAATGTTTTTAAACAAATATACCACGAAACTTTGAATGGTCATAACTCAGAAACCGGTTGCTGTAGAGCAAAAATGAGGTTATTTTTGAACTCAGCTGGCAGAAGAGCCTCTAAGCAAATGATCGGCTGCCCTGTAGCCCAAGAGAATCGTCAACTATCGAGACAGTCTGAAAGCGTGCAACAACACTCGTGCCTCACTTGCATAAAGATACCGGGAAACTTTGAACGCCCGTAACTCCCTACCTAAAGGTCGTAGAGCAAAAATGAGGTCATTTTTTAACTCAGCTCGAAAAACTACATCTGTTAGGCTGATAATAAGCGGGCTAGCTGCTTCTACTGATATTTAACAAAAGTTGGTAGAAGTACGGAAGCTCATGTTTGGACATCAATAACTCCCGAACCAGGGCGAATTTGGACAAACCGAGTTCATATTCGCAATCAGTGGGTAAAACTGCACCAGAATAGTGTGTTTGTTTTTAATTCTGAGCAAAAAAAAATTTTTTGACTGGCTTCAAATTGCAAAACACCCCCCCACCCCCAAAAATTTGCCTCCGAAATAGGTTAATTTTGTTTGGCATTTTGTGTTTTATCTTTTTAGCGAAAATCAGCTTGACCCCGCATATACGGCAGAAGTTACAGCGATTTTTCGGAAAAAAATCGTGTCGGAATTTCGCTAAATTTCGTAGTTTTTGGAGAATATCTCGCTAACCGGATACGTTCCGGAAGCGCTGTGTACAGCATCTGAAAGGCAACTGTCAGGGCTATCCAACCATGTGCACGCCTATTCTGAATCTTGAGAAACGAGTGAATGGTGATTGTTTGAGTAAATGGGGAGAAAATGGCCGAAAAGGGGCTACCGACCCAACTTTGGGGGGGTACAGCTCAGGTTCTAGGGGGTCCCCAATGTTCGAACATGCACCGTTGGTGTTCGTTTGACATCTATTTTAACATATTTGGCTACCAGCCGGATCCGCGAAAAAAAAGTGCTTAACTTTTCTAAGTTGACTTTCTCGCAAAATGCATGTTAAAACGCATTCTGAGCATAAATAGGCAGTTGTATGTAGGCCATATTTATTCTCTCTTATTTTTATCCAATTTTTCTTCCTACCACCAATAGAAAGAGGGTGTTCTTACCAACCATACATCTGGGTACGTTATGGAGGGGTTGTGGTGAGGGTAGCAGCGGTTGAGACGGGGTTGATGGGATTGGATTGTAAATCTAGAAAGCTTCCCAGAGTAGTTGTAGGGATATATTCTATTGATTACGCAGTATGGTGGTAACAAGGAACCATGATAGTAATGTATGTATGTACTGCACTTTTATCGGAGGGGTTGATAAACCGAAAACAGCGTCGCCTTATAGGGAGGGGGTCACCAAGAAACGACACAAGGCGATGCTGGCGAGAGGGGACCAAATTTTGGAACGACGTCGTTTATGGACGGGCCCTTATTTGATTGGCATACCAAATGATTTACTAAAAACAAAGGTAGAATTTGGTTTTGAAAACACATTTAAAAGGTAGTCTGGTATAAAATCTGTTTCAGTAGTTTAAAGAGTGAGAAAATTGTGAAAACCCTTAATTTTCCCTGATCAGACATGAAATTGCTTGGCTTCCTGACCATTTAAAATTGCCTGACCAGTATGAACGCTGTGTACGTTGTAGGATGGGAATACGGCGTGATAGAGGACATGATGTCACATGGAGTGTTTCCGTGTCAACTGATGATTGAGATCCACCCCTCCAGAAGTCCACCAAAAATGGCTCAAATGCTGAGAGTGATTTCAACCGGCGGCTACTTGAACTTTGCCAAGGAAATAAACGGCTACCACAATGTGCTCTGTGAATTCAGCTTTATTCACAAGTCCTGCATGGCTGTCTACGGCGTTTCAACTGTCTTACACAAAAATTTTAATTAGATCGGTTTGAGGTTGAGTACTGAAAGCCTATTGTCTGTTCTTAAATTAATTAAAGCTATAGTACGTATTTGCGCGTCGCAAACATATGCGTGCGAGCTGTTCTTACTAAACGTAAAATGGTTGGCCAAATATACGCCATTACCTCTAAGAAGGCTATATATTGGTTGGATTCAATATTTTCTTGAAACGTTAAGACGCTAGGCTGGACACTTTCAGTGCAGACACTAATAGTAAGGAAAAAAAGAACGTAGAGCCGAGTGATAATGTTACCGTTCCTAACAAGTGGTGCAAGATCCAACCAACTGGGTCGTCACTGAACCGGTCTATGCCTGTTATACCACCAAACCGGGTGCGAATAAAATTTCTTTTATTGATTAATACATGCTACTGCTTAATGGTGACTCAATTATGACACGCGATTGATACATAATGATACACTTACACTCTGTACAGTACATGCGCAATTTTACACACCAGAGATTATACAGAATAATTTAAACACGTAGAGTAAAAGTGCAAGTCCAATAAAACCATTCAGAAAGCGCGTCTGTTCCGTTTCCCGGCGCTCGTATTTGACTGAAAATAACGGTCTCCAGTACTAAATCGCTATCGGCCTAAACGACGCTAATAAAACTAAGTTAAGATAGTAATTTCTGTCGTCCGAAAGTGCAGAAAAACTAAAATGCAAATTACAAAAAATTAGTTTCTAAAAAAATGGGAAGCGTTGAAAAATCGATATTTAACCACTTCACCGAGTTTTCAGATTGAACGCACAACGTCGTACATACGCCGTGTCTGTTCGCGTACTTTGCTCGTCATAATAAAGAGTTCGTCAAATAAGACTAGCTGCTGTGTGGCATACATGGGCCGCGAGGGTCCCCAAACGACCCCACCCACCCACCTGAAACCGAGTTTTTTCCTGATCCCACCCACCAAAATCGTCGCGACCCCCAATTTTACGGATTTTGACTAGCCCAACCTATTTTTCCGGCCCATGTATGCTGTGTGGGTGAGTTGGAAAGAAAAGAGCTAAACCTGGTCATCATCTGATTTGCGTTTCTGGCCGGGACTTTCGTGAGTCAGCTGCTCCACGTCACTGAACACAACCGCCGAGCCGCCACTGGACGTAGGTATCACGCCACCCTACAACCTACTTACATAGATGTACTGCCTGGCCAAAGTACCTACCAACCTTAACAAGAGAAGTTCTAAGTGCGCCAGTATCGGGGTCTGTTTCCTGGTGCGTCAGCACGTAATCGGTGGCTTTGTCCAGGTCGTCCTTGTCCAACTTTCCTTGCACCACCTTTCCTTTCTTTAGCTTCGGTTGCATCAGTTGCCCTACAACCTCTATTCCTACGCAACCTGTACAGTACGTCTGAGAAGTAAAGCTATTAATTAAACTAAATATACGATATCTCCTCAAGATTTGATAAAAGTAGGGACCGGCAACGGCGGCCAATTTTGCGCCGCTCCGCGTGCCTAATTTTCTTCGCACGTTTTCACCACACTGGTGTCGCGGGGATCAAAATCATGTTTTTTTAAAAAATGCGGCTAGAAAAGCGCGTTCTTTTTCTATGGTTTTTTGTTTTGATTATTTTAACATAACTATTCACCCAAATCACCTTGCTATACGCTAAGCTGCGGTTGTTTTCGGCTAAAATAAGCGGAAAAACAGCGTCAGTGTAAAAAAAAGTTTATGATCTCAAAAGGTGCGCCCGACGGTATTAAAGAGGCATTGATCATCTTTCGTTTGAGCCATTTTTTTTCGGCATCGATGCAGCCAAAGATCCCGGAAATCAGATTGAAATTTTACATGGTTAAGCATAGGCAGAATCGGTATTTTTTCAGAAAACGAAAGTTTGCTCTTAAACAAAGAACAAATAAAAAAGGTGCGCCCACTTAAATTTTAGTTTAGGTGTTGCTCTTACTAAAATCACTCAGATTTGGTGTCCTAGGTTCGTCAAAGATCCCGGAAATTGGTTTAAAGTTGATGAGGTCGTTAAAATTAAGGGGTATCGAATACGAACGTATTGGGGAACCTGAGCAGCTCAAAGCCAATGGTTTTTCTTTTGCTTTTTTACAATTCTTTAGTAGTTTTGCGTCTCTGCTAATCAATATAAGGTGAATCCTGCTCAGGCTTAACGTGTGTACTCAATAAATATGGTACAAAAGCGGGAAAAACCTGTAATCGCTTATTCGAGTTAACTTCATATAATACGTTTTCATTTATACGTCAATGGAATTCCTTCAAATTTTCAGCGTATATTCATAAGTGTTAAAGATATTTTTTGCCCAAATTTGAGCTGCATATTCCAACTCAAACAGGCACGGAAGGTAATCCAGTAACGAACGAAAGTCGGATAGGGTTAGGTGTAGCTGGGGGGGGGAATCAGGAAAGGTCAGAAATGGACTAGATATTAATTAATTAACTTTCTTATGACTATACAACTCCGGAACGTGCGCTATACTGATGCATACCCCTAGGGGTATTTTTATATTTGGAAAACAAGCCCTCAGGAGCGTGTCCTGTACTGATGCATACCCCTAGGGCATACATGGGCCTGGGGGTAAGGGGGTATACCCCTCCCCCTCGGCCGGCCATACCCCCCCTCGGCCGGCCATACCCCTCCCTCCCCCACCCACCCCCCTCCCGGAGGGAGGAATTTTTCGCTTATTTAAGGCAAAATAGGCGTTTTTTGGCCTTTTTTCGGGGGGGGACCCCCCACCCGAGGTTTCCAACCCCCCTCCGGATTTTTCCGGCCCATATATGCCTAGGGGTATTTTTATATTTGGAAAACAAGCCCTCAGGAGCGTGCCCTGTACTGATGCGTGTCTAGGGTATTTTTATATTTGGAAAACAGGCTCTCCGGGAGCGAGCCCAATACTGATGCATCCCTCCAGGGGTATTTTTATATTTGGAAAACAGGCATACATGGGCCGGAAAAATCCGAAGGGGGGTATGGGGGGTCCAAAAAAGGCCAAAAAACGCCTATTTTGCCTTAAATAAGCGAAAATTTTCTCCGTCTGGGAGGGGGGTGGGGAGGGGGTATGGCCGGCCGAGGGGGTATTGGCCGGCGAGGGGTATACCCCCACACCCCCGGCCCATGTATGAAAACAGGCCCTCCGGAGCCTGCCCATACTGATGGGCCTGTATGGGTACTTATATATTTGGCAAAACAGGCCCCCGGGGCTTGCCCTATGTTGATGTAGTGATCATTAGACTCGCCAGGCGAAGGGCTTTCAAATGATATACAACACGACCATTTTGGGCGATTTTGGAATGTTTCCAAAAATAATCGATAATCGATATTTATCGATAAATCATGTTAATTTATAATTAATTATGATTAAAAACATTAATTTTTGTTTGGGATCGGTTCCTGATTCCCCCGCGCTACACCTGATCCGGAATTTCTCACCAAAGTACAAATCGGAGAAAGTAGGGGGGCCAATCCGGGGGGGGTCTGGAATATTTCGGGTGGGGGGGGCAGACCACCTGTTACATGTATTGTAGCAGCTCATCCTTGTCTGAAACTGTAAGTGTAGTGTCTGAAACTGTAAAAGAATTGTGCCAGAAACATAGGAGAGGGAGAGTGGAAAAGATCGTTTTGATGGGGGGTGCTCCCCTATCGGGGGGGTTGGCCCAAGTCGGTGGGAGGGGAGCAGAACCCCAGCCCCGCTGTTACATATACAAATGTGCCTGGAAAACACAGGAATACCAGTTCACACTCTGTCTGAAACTGTAAAAGAATTGTGCCAGAAACATAGGAGAGGGAGAGTGGAAAAGATCGTTTTGATGGGGGGTGCTCCCCTATCGGGGGGGTTGGCCCAAGTCGGTGGGAGGGGAGCAGAACCCCAGCCCCGCTGTTACATATACAAATGTGCCTGGAAAACACAGGAATACCAGTTCACACTCTACTATTCAGTTCTAGTTCGAGCTACCAAGGTGTTTGTTCGGTATATAAAGGTAGTAGACGCAGTCCTACAGTCTTGGTATATAAAAAATGTAAAAGAAAATCGCATTGCGATTAGAATGACACCGGTCCCACCAAAATCGGCGCAGGGGTTTACGAGTGACAGTCTGATAAAGTACATCGGTCATCGGTATGCACACTGCGGTCAACTTTCTAGGAAGAAAAGGTGGCACGCTGGGTGACGCAGTTAAACGGTCATAACTCGCTTATTATCCAACCAATTCCGTTCCGGTTTGTTTTGTTAGACTGCATAAATTGTGCTCTTTTCAATTATGAAGCCCAATTTCGCCTAGGAGCATTTTGAATTTTCCCGTGCCGGTCCCTAATAAAAGCGATACCGCCATTAATGTTTGCATAAGTTGATAGTTTGGATACATTTAGCGAGAAATGGTAGGTTAGTGAGAAATGGTAGACTAAACTAACGGATGCTGTGTTTAAAAAAGGGCGCGAGCACACGACCGGCTTTTAGAAGAAGGAGACGTCGTGCAGCGATGTCCGAGTGGTTAAGGAGTTGGACTCGAAATCCAATGGGCTTTGCCCGCGCAGGTTCGAATCCTGCTCGCTGCGAACTTCTTTTGGCCTTTTCTTTTTTGCTGTTTCACATTTACACTTTTGTCACTTCACAGCTGTCTCGTTGAAAATAAAAGCAGAAAGTCGGAACCAGCATAGAACATAGGCAGCGATGGGGTCTCTGAGCCCAAATTCAAGGTGAGGGGTTGGTTAAGAATCGTCAAAAATTGCTAATCTTGGCTCAATACAGGTAAAAAGTACTGCTTTTCAGACGATTTTAGCAATTTTAGTGTCTAAAATTCTCAAATTTATCTAAGGACGGGACAGACCCCCTGTAACATGTACGTATGAATTATCCTTAAAATAAACAGGTGAAAGAAACACCGAAAGCATAGCGTCAAATCAGCATTGGCCACTTGCGGTCACAAGATTCCAATAATAGCAAATTGAAGGATGTTTAACCATTTTTGCTCCGTTTTATTGCAAAAATTGTGCTATCTATTCTATTCTGACAAAACGAGCAAACTTGGTTCGAGAATGACTACGGTGAAAAAGGCTTTTCCCAACAAACCAACGTAAAACAGCGCAAGACACAAGAGCAAAATAAGCTAGCAAAAAGTACGCAGCCACCGCCAAATCAAAGCTAAACAAGCAAAGCCGCTAGAGAAAAAATTTCGACAGCGGCAGGATTCGAACCTGCGCGGGGAGACCCCAATGGATTTCTAGTCCATCGCCTTAACCACTCGGCCACACTGTCAGACAGCAGCCAAACTCCAAACGGCCGCCAAGCGACTGCGGCTCGGCTCCAATCGATAACACAACAACACGGAAAGAGCGCCAAGTTTAAACGGGGTGGCAGAACTACCTGACGGCACTTTGTTGACGGGCTGGTGGTCGAGCACAACTCCAGAGGCCGATTTAGAGCGTCTGTGAAATCTGCTGTTGAAAGGAGCAGCCATTTTTGGTTTCGGCGGGGGCGACGGAGCTCTTCGACGTTTGCCGGTCGGTGGCTTAGTGCCCGACATCGGATTAGGGTGTAGGGCATTGCGAACCTAGCACAAAATTGGTAGTTAGTTAGTTCAGAATTGGCCTTCTCTGCCGCCCGCGCAACCTTCTGCTGGACAGCATTACGGTTGCTTTTTGGCTGGGGCAAAGCTGAGTTTAGCTAAAGGCGTAAATAAAATCATAAAACGGTCGGCGGCCGACATTTGCTCAGTGTTCATGAAATGTCGACAACGAAAACATCGTTATAAACTAACAAACTGAAAATTCAACAAAAAGGCAGCTGACTAAAAATTAGTTCAATTTATTGAAGAATATTTCTGTTGGGTTTATGTCGGCGGCGGCGTGTTCAAGCTTTAAGCATGTCGGCGACCGACATTTTTTCGACACCAGTATGAATACGCCTTAAATCTTTCTTATGAAAAAATGTGAAAAGCAGTGTAGACAAACTGTCTACTAGTGAGCGCTTCAATTCTAGAAACTTCACTAAGTGCACTGGGTGAGAGTCATAAGCGAGCACTAAGAACCAACCTTAGCCTGACTGACCAAGTCGGTCCTGGTTGGGGTCAGTCGAGCAGCGCTAGCAGGCGGCGCTGCTGCCGGGCACTCAAAGATCTGTCGCACTTGCAGAAGCTTAGAGTCCTTCTGTCGCATTCTGGCCACCATTTCGCGTTCTTTCCGTTTAAACGCTTCCTCCTGTAAAAAACACACTTCTTTCATAAAAATTGTCTGTCCTTTTTAGACTGAGAGTGCGGGTGGTTGGCAAACCGAGCAAAAGGTTACTTGTGAATAAGAGTGAGAGTACCTGATCAACCTGGTAGCGCGCATCCGTTTCGTACTTGCCGAGGCGTTGCTGCAGAGAGTTGGCTTGGTGTTGCAACGTTCTGTTGCGTCCGTGCAGCTGTCGGTTGTCGGCGTCCACCTGCCTAAACTGCTGCTTCATGTCATCGAATCGGCGCAGATGGGCCTCGTGATCGAAGACGAACTTGCGCAACATATTTTCAAGCTCCGTTTCTGCAAAACAAACTAAATAAAACTGAACCAACCGCCCTTAACCCATTCGGAGGTGATTTCGAAAGGGTTAATATCTAGTGAATTGAGCAGCAGGGAAACTGTACAAAACTGTTGATCCACCCACCCTTAATCACTGAGATTTTTTTAACAACACCGCACATTGGTATACCAAAGTAGCCAAAACAATACGTACGTTTTCTGACGCACTCAGCCGAATATTCGTTGCGTTTCTTCAGCCGCTGTTCGAAATGTCTCCGAAGCGCCATCGTTGTCTGCTCATTGGCGCAGTCGTTAAACTGAAACAAAGCGCGCCAGAATTCAAAATTACATCTCCATCTGACAGCTAGTTAGTACATCGACAGTAGGCATGGCGTCGAACAACAGGGAACCGGTTTGCGCGCTCGCCACCGGTTTAATCGGCGACAGCTCCTCCAGCTCAGCCATAATCTGCTGTTGTATTTGGGCGGCGCGTCGTCGACCGGGGGTCAAGCCTTCTGCCTCGAACGACACCTCCATTCCGCGCGGCACCTGCACTTCCTGCGTCAGCTCGGCAAACTGCATCACGTGCTGAAAGAAAGACAAGTTGAAGAAGCAACAAAACAACTACAACTAACAGTCGTTAAAGGCAAACAAGAAAACAATTGTCATAATAATATGGTAATTATGGTTTGTTTTTAAATCTCGGCTGAAAGCATTCTATGACCAAACTTGGTGCTAGTCTTGTTCACCACTATTACACGTCATGATCTTGTGTTTTTCATGTGACTAGCTCTGCTAATCGTGTGCAGGAATAAAGTTTCAATTGTGGTATCAAGACAGTTCTAGAAAGCAACCAACCAAATTTTCCTCATAATCTCCAGCCGCCGGATTCAAGCAGACAACCATGTGCACTTTGCCCTCGCCGTCGAAATAATTCTTGAACAAGTAGGTGAGACGCGAGTCTCTGTAGGGTACCAAGTTGTTGGAGCCGGTCTGCTGGTTCTGTCTAAAGCCACTCTACTAAGATCTACTTAGACCGCAATAGACTTAGTCAGTTCGGTACCGCAGCTGTTCGATGCATTGACGCAGAACCATCAGACTCGTATTGATGTGGCCAGTCTCTTTCATTCTGTCGCCGACGTTTCCGGTGCGGGCGCTTCTTTCCGAACCGGCCAGATCCACCAGTGACAGCTGACTCACGTGCACCTGTAACAAATTCCTTCTATAATCCTACATAGAATCCTGTGTACAGTTGTTAGAACTAATTTTTAAAAGACCAAAAATTGTAGCATTTTTAAATTATTTCTTTTTGAAAATCGTCTAAAAGGGCTCCAGCGTGCTAGTACAGGTACTTACAACACCTTTTCCACTTCTGCACCTCAAGTCAGTTAAGAAACCTGTTCGAAAACGCCAATACAGGTCTAACACTGCCTATAACGGCATAATTTCACCGAAAATTGCCTTTAGAGGCACTTCTAGGTGAATCCTAAAGAAGCATTTGTTAGCGTCGCTGTAAGAAGTATTATGCAGGTTGCTAGATAAAATGCTGGCTGCTTCGAAAGATTGCATCTATGTATGTGAATTTTCACGCTTTTGCCCTAATTTGCATATTGATTTTCAAAACTTTTTTAAAAAAATTTTGACCCCAACAACTGCGCTACACGTAATCGAAATGAGTATTTTTTCCAGGTTTCTGTTTGACCACCTACACATACCTTAAAATCAATTTTTGAAAAAACCGAAGTAACCACACACTGATTAAATCTAAAACTCAATTTTGTACGCCTGCTTTGCAAGTGGCCAGCTAGACAACGGGCGGTTAGTAGAGAACTGAGGTTGTAAAGCTATACCTTAGTTTTGTCCTGCATAACGTCGGCACCGGTAGGGTCGAGCGGACACTGCACCAATCTGACATTGAAGACACTGTGCGACCGACTGCTCTCCGTGTTCAGCACCGTATGAGCCACGCGACGGTACTTCTGACCTACAAACCACAACTATACCTCTACCACACAACTCTACAGTCACAGACTGTAACGGTTGGTGTAGTTTTGTGTTGGCACCACATCAAATCACAACTTGTCCACAATCGATATCTTACTTAGCCCTATCGCATCTCTTATTGGCACAATTACTACAATACTCTGCGCACTACCACACAGTGACCAGGGTGCCTGGAGCGGTTTATCCATTCCCCTACCGCGATCAATGCACACCATACATATAATAGGGGGTCTGCCCTCTTGTTAAAAAAAATTTTTAAGGCCAAAAATTTTTGCTTTTTTTATAAATTTAAAATGCAAGCAAAGGCAAAAAAACGCCTATTTTGCCTTAAATAAGCGAAAATTTCCTCACTCTGGAAGGGGGTGGGGGTATACCCTTTTTAGTCCCCAAACCCGCCTAAAATTTGAGCTCAGACCCCCAGGCTGGCGCTCGACCCACCAACACCCTATTCGGCGGATGACCTGTTACATGTATGATGCACAATCACTTGGAAGCAGCCTGGACCCAGCCACCAAAATGGACGAGAACAAACTCTACAAATTGGTAGGCCCACCCAATAAGCCGGCCAGCAAGAATAGAGGTGTAACCCTGGTCAGGGAGGGACAAAGAGAAAAGTCGTCATCCATGAAAGTGATTTTCCTAAGAAAATAACCAAAACTGTATCGGCGAGTGGGATGGGGTAAACGTAAACTATCCGTTCAACTAATAGTTGGGTTGGCAACATGGGGTAAACCCTTGGCTCACCAATACCCCACCTATCGGCCGCCCATATCACCTTCGTTCTACCCCTGAAGGAAGAAATTTCGCCTTTTATGGCAAAATTGGCAAAACTTTGGACTTCTTAGGCCCCTTCCGGGCCATGCATGACTCAAAGACTAACCTCTGATAAAAGCATCGAAAGCATCATCAGTATTTTTGACCTCGACCTCGGTTACGCCGGCCACGTATTTGTTACCGAACTGGTCTTCTTTGAGCAATTTACTTTGGGGCCTGAAAAAGACTGTTTCGGTTGTCAAAAAAACACCGACACAACTACTTTTTCAAGTTGAAAGAAGTCTGATCGAGCAGGTCGTAGACGTAGTTGTTGTATATTTCTATGTAGGAGACGAAGACTGCGAAAGCCGTGTCCTCGTCCACCGCTCGCACCCGACTGCTCTCACGTAGCCGCGGTCTCAGTTCAAAATCGTCGACTGCTCCTTCCTCTTTGTTTTTTCGCGCGTTGCGGGAAGGAGTGCCAGCGCCGGCTAAACCGGTTTAAAGTCGAATTAGGGTCAACGTCGCACGGAATTTGCAGGAACACGGCTCTTACCGCCTTTCAATGACTCTGAACTGAGCGCCGTCAGAGCCTGTCGGCCGCGATAGATCGCCGCCTGCGCTTCAGTTTGAACGTCGAATGCGTTGTAGCCGTCGGGCATAAACACCTGAAAACAGACTATCACTTAGACTGGGTCTAATCGGCCTGTACAAAGTAAACCAATTTGCCACAGCATATGGTTATCATACATGTAACAGGGGGTCTGTCAGACCCTCTGACAGGGACCCCCGAGACGATTTTTCTGGCAAGTAATTTTTTGAGCAAAATTTTTGGTTTTTTTACAATTTCAGACACAAAAATAGCCAAGATCGTCTGTAAAACAGCACTTTTTAGCTGTATTTGAAACGAAATTAGCGATTTTTGATGATTCTTATCCGAAAAATTGCGCGATTTTAGTGCCCAACTTCTCCTAGAATTTGGGCTAAGTCCGGAGTCCCCTTCCGACCCTTCGGCAGATAAGCTGTTACATGTATGGTTATGAAAGCATCAAGTTGAAAGTTACATTAAGTCCACTCAAGAGCTCTCCGATGCTGTTAAACAAGACGTCGAGACAGCGGGGCAGAATTCCTGGCTCTCTAGGACTGCCGGTCATTGTGTAGGTTTTGCCCGAGCCGGTGATTCCGTAGGTGAAGAGAAGTCCATTCTTGCCGCGCACCAAATCCTCCACCAGCTCCTCCGCCACTCGAGCGAACACGTCGTGTTGAGAAGTGAGTTCACAGAACACCTCAGTGAAGGTGCTTTTCGTCTACAACCGACCGCTTATACCAGTGGCTTGCCCCGCATTTTGCAAAGATGTTCAAAAACAATTTCTAGGCCACTGCTAAACTAAAGAAAATTTCGAAAAATTAGCGTAAAAAAGCAACTAAGCAGATACGGAAATTTTAAGATTTTGAATGAGAGACAGATAAATTCTGAAAAGATTGTTGAAACTTTTAGTAAGATATGCTTAGATATAATACTGGCATGCTTAGTTCTCCAGATATTTGACCCAGTAAATCCGTGTTGGACCACTATAAGTCTGGTTAGCCCTCAACAGTAGGAAAGCGCACATTCTACATGCAATGCATTATGCAATACAACGAAAACAACATAATCGCTCTTGTAACTAGAGTAGCTTAAGAAACTTGACCAACAGTTCAGGAATACATCTGCCTTCCATTCAAAAAAGATTCAGTAAAATCGGTTGAAATTTGCACAAGGTAAGGTTCGTGCGGATTTTGGATAGCAAAATTCCCTGACCTTTCCCTGACCAACCTGGGCGAGGAAACTGCAACCAATGTGAAAAATATTGAAAAATTGACTTGTAAAACGCATTTAAACGGAATTCAGAAGGTAAATTTCCGGTTTAAGAAGTAGTAGTAGTGTATAAAATCAGAAGACCGATTTTCAGAAGGGTGTTGTGTAAGTTCTGACAGGACTATTTGGCGGTGAGATGTTTCTGCTGCTACCAAATTTTTCCCTGACCAAACATCACACTCCCTGATTGCCAGACTTTTTCAAATTCCCTAACTTCTCCATGACTCTATTACTTTCCAACTCCCTCACGAACCCTGTTACAGTTGGTTCAGTAAAAAAGTAGTCAAGTCAGGTTGTTTTCTGACGGACGGCACACCTCCACCGGGAAAAGGAGTCTACACTTCTGACCTCGCTACGCTAGCACTGAGCTGAAGTTCACCGTTTTCCCATTATTTCGTTGAAAATTCCGACTTTCAGTAGCTACTCAAACTGGGGTCTTTTTCGGCCAGACCCCTAATTCCTCGCCTTAAGCAAAAAGGACAGGAAAGACGAACCTTTTTGAGAGCTGGACCGCGAATCTCTTGTAGAGCGGCGATCGGCGGGCTCAGTTCGACCGTGTATTGGTCGAGCACTTCTGCGCACGGCTCTGAAACGTCCTCTGGAAGGGGTCTGACTCTGCAGAAAACCTCCACCGGGTCGGTACACTCCGCTTTTCCTTTGGCCGGAGTCCTTCGCCTCAAACAGCCTGATTATTTGTAATGCAATAACAAGACAAAATGGAAAAAGTGGAAAACAGCAGACTTACGCAGATTTCATGGCCGATAAGTAATTTCTGTGTCCTTGGAATTGCCGATTTGAGCGTTGGCAGTGGAAAAACGCTAACCGTGCCCGTCCAAAAACTAACTGTCTTTCGACTAAAAACTAGAAACTGACAATTGCAATTTGGCACGGCCAATTGGAAAAGGGAATACTCACTTGACGATGCGCGCAGACTGGATTCTAAGTTTTGTTTAAAATTTGCTGAGTTGCCGCACAGCGTCAGTTAGACGTTATTCGATGCCACGATAGATTTGACGCACCGGATATTTAAACGGAGTAATACGCAATCTTTACAGCTGTAAATTTAAGTTTATAATTCTCGTACAGCACAAAAGTCAAGTATATACCTATCAGGGCTTAACTGACTTTTAGGGGTCCCTCCACTATACAGGGTGGGCCATTTATCTATTCCCAGTTTCATTAGGACATAACTTTTTCCTACACAGACCGATTTTGCTGAAATTTTGTATAGATACACCCTGATACTTCAAGTTTTTACTGTTAAAATTTTAGTGCGTTCTGACATGAAATGTCTGAATAACAGTAAACTTTTCAAAAGTTCGTTATTGCACTGTTAATTATACTCGTAGTACAGAACGAGGCTGGCGATTTGTTTCTTTCTGCCTTCTGATGACAATTTTTGTATTGATGCTTTAGGAACCCTTTATATTCCGTTTAATTTTTTAATTATAGAATGTCTTTTACCATAAAGGAGCGTGCTAAATGCGTGGTGTGGTTTGATTGGATGCAGAGCGTGGTAGCGGTTCAAAGAAAATTCCGCACGTGGAGACGCATAACTAGCGACCAGAGTGAAGGATTAATTTTAAATTTTAAGAGCCACATTTTATAAAACCGGGGCAGGTCGCGGAACATGAAAAATTCTGACTTATAGTTTTTATTTGATAAATTGATAGGTCTATGGTAGAAAATAACACACGACAAATATTTTCACTCGATTGTTACTAATATGCAAATTAGGGTCGAAAACTTGTTTTTCCAGCCAAATTCGGTGTTTCTTTTATTTCTACCGCGTGCGTCGACGGATCTGGCTGATATTTTCAGAAATAATGCCAGGTATATTGCGTGTTTTACCTATAAAATTTTAATAGGATCGGCCAAGGTTGAGATCGCGAATTATAATTTTTTGGGTTCTGGTAAAAAATCGAATTTTGCAAAAAAAGGTACCTCGAAATTTTCCACCAAACTTTCAGTGTAGGTTGCTTAAATGTCCCTCAAAGTAACCCTCTTTTTCCGTTTGTGGACTTTGTCTCTGTTTCGAGAAATTAATGTTCGAATTTTCATGCACACGTTGGTAGAAAAAACCGGAATTTACTTTCAACTTTCGTTTGAACAGACGGATCTTTTAGCGTTCGCTCTCGCTCGAAAGAGCGCGCAATAGCCGCTCGATTGGTTGGTCGACGGCCAGAAACAAACCACTGAGTCGGGTACAGTAAGAGTTTAAAGTGAGCGAGTCGACTACACTGCAATATTTTTCATGTTCTGAGTTTTATAATGTTGTTATCATGACTTTTGCCTCAAAATGGGATTGGAAAGTGTACGCAAACTTTGGAAAAAGCTGAGCATGCCTCTAATAAACTATTTTGAGGCAAAAACCATATTAGAAATGGAGAAAATCGTAGTATGCTGGCTAAACTCGCTCACCTTAAACGAGTCTGCTCAAACGAAATGTACAGAGATCATCTTGTTTTTGCTTAGAAATTAATGTGCATCAAAAAATCGATTGTTCTCGTAGAATATGAAAGCCGAATTTCTTAAATTCTTGGATAAGTACGCTTGTATGACACGCAACATGCACCACTTTTCACACTGTAGGAGTTTGCTTTGGTTCGGTGAAATTCGACTCTTATACTACAGCCAAAAACCTCCAATTTAAGTGTTAAGCACTTTCGATAATACAAGATTTTTCTGACCAGGCCAGGTTTATTTGTTTGTTTAGTGTGTACATTCCTAGTGGCAGCATATATATACTTTTTCTCCTTTCCATACAATGGTACTTACTTACATCCACTGCTTTTACCGTTTCTTCATAGTACCTTCAAACTGAATAGATAATGCTGAACTAAATCACTATAACGTTTTCCAGCATAGTCTATGTATGTGTGTATTGCTTGTGTGTTTACGGTTGCCAGTGGTCTCTTTGTACAGGCAGCACCTCAACCTACATATTAAGCATACATGTGGACTACTGATTTCTTGACGGTGTCCGTTTTGTTCATTGGCTGATCCGCAAACGGTCTGTCGGTCTGTTGTGTGTGTCAGATTTGTGTGCGCTTTACCGATTGTCTTTCTGTCTTTAGGATAATAAAACTTTGCGTGTATGCCACAAGGGCCAGCGCTACATACATCTTTGCACTCTTGTTGACTCGCAGCAGTAAATCACTGAGTACTGTTGCATGCGTATACGCATTACGCATATCATTACGCAAAGTACGCATTGCATTTCAGAATGCGTATACGCATACGCATACGCATACGCATTTGAATTTCATTACGCAATATTATTACGCATTCTGCCAAAAGTTTGCATATTTTTGCGTAATGCGTATTGGGTTTGAAAAATAGCTACCTTTTCAAATGTCTTGCACAAAATTTAGTTCAAGTTGTTACCAAATGGTTATTGTTCATGTTTTTAGTGTGAGCTGAGGGTACCAGGAATTTTCTGAGATAATTTGAACCTTTAACCAAGTTTTGCTTGCTAATATTTAAAAAAGAGGCTAAGTTTTAAGAGAAAAGGAAACCTGCGACAAATCCTTGAATTTAGAGTTTCAATTTCTACAGTTTTGGGTGACTTCAGTTGTGTTGTATGCTCAGGCTGTCTGTTTATGTTTCAACTGTATGTTTATTATGGTTGAATGCTACTAGACTTCTTGAAATGAACATTCAAACAAGCTTTTTGTTCCTACAAAGCTTCGTTCCTTGTTTCTGAATGCCTGTTGAAAACATACATACTGTACATATACATGTCATCCGCAGAAGGAGGGAGGGGGTTTGGCGTCTGGAGCCGGCCGGAGGGTCTGACCCCGAATTTTGGGAGTAGAGTTGGGCACTAAAAACGCTCAAACATCGCAAAAAATGGCTATTTTTGGGCTAAAAATCGTCAAAAATCGCTAATTTGGGCTGAAATACAGTTAATAAGTGCTGTTTACAGGCGATTATGGCAATGTTTGTGTTTGAAATTGCAAAAAATCGCAAAACTTTGCTCAAAAAAATTACTTACCAGAAAATCGGAGTGGGGTAGGAAAAATCGTCTTGGAGGGGGTCCCCATCCGCGGGGTCTGACCTAAGTCGCGTGGGGCAGATCCCCAGACCCCCTGTTACATGTATGCTGTACATACTATAGTGCAATTCTTTGAGGTCAGCAATTTATCATAAAGCCTAAGTACAATGTATGTCTCAAAAAACCTGGATAATATAGTTGGATACATAAACAGCATACTGTAGATAGAGCCAAAAAAGCTGTTGAATGAAAATTCTGAATGTTTCTAAAATTTCGCATTACGCACACGCAATACGCAAAATACGCATTCGTTTTTGCAATGCGTATACGCAAACTCATACGCATTTGTAATTGGAATGCGTATACGCATACGCATACGCATACGCATTTGAAAAATCCGGTATTAAACAACAGTATCACTGAGTCACTGTAAATTAGAACGGGACTCTGTGTTACTGTTTGTAATAAACATTGTCTTGTACATTTGCACTACCGGAGGTTTCATACAAAGCTCGGCGTGCCTCTAACAACCATTATTCAAAAGCTTAATGCTATACTTGAAGAAGATCCGCCAAACAAAACCCAAATCTGCCAAGGTACAGCGTTTTCGAAAAGGTTCCATGTCAATTGAGAGAATGCCTGGAGGTGGCCAGCTGTGCGTTTCACATTCAGCTCTTGAATAATGATTACTAAGGCACGCTGAGCCTTCTCGAAACGTAGCGAACACTTTCCATTTGGATTTTGAGTCAAAAGCCATGATAAACAACATTACAGAACTCAAAAACATGAGAAAATCGCAGTGTGGTCAACTCGCTCACTTTAAACTCTTACAGTTCCCGACTAAGTGGTTTGTTTCTAGCGGGCGACCCAACAATCGATCGGCCATTGCGCGCTCTTTCAAGCGAGACCGAACGCTAAAACATCCGTCTGCTCAAACGAAAGCTGGAAGTAAATTCCGGTTTTTTCTACCAACGTGTGTATGAAAATTCGAACATTAATTTCTCGAAACAGAGACAAAGTCCACAAACGGAAAAAGAGGGTTTATTTTGAGGGACACTTAAGCAACCTACACTGAAAGTTTGGTCGAAAATTTCGAGGTACCTTTTTTTGCAAAATTCGATTTTTTACAGGACCCCAAAATTTGCATTTCATTATAATTTGCGATCTCAACCTTCGCCGATCCTCTTCAAATTTTATAGGTACAACACCCAATATACCCAGCATTATTGCAGAAAATATCAGCCCGATCCGTCAACACATGCGGGAGAAATATAAGAAAGACCGAATTTGGGTGGAAAAACACGTTTTTGGCCCTAATTTGCATATTAGTGACAGGCGAGTGAAAATATTTCTCGTGTGTTATTTTCTACCATAGAGCTATCGATTTATCAAATAAAAACTATAGGTCAGAATTTTTCATGTTCCGCGGTTAGTAGGGGACCCGCCCCGGTTTTATAAAATGTGGCTCTTAACTGTAAAAATTTGAAGTGTTAAGACA
Organism: Sabatieria punctata; assembly: GCA_030248155.1. Classification (NCBI taxonomy): domain Eukaryota; kingdom Metazoa; phylum Nematoda; class Chromadorea; order Araeolaimida; family Comesomatidae; genus Sabatieria; species Sabatieria punctata. The sequence continues at coordinate 73,511 of JASANB010004288.1, forward strand.
TTTGTATGTAAAATTTTAATAAAATCGATCTGACTGGAAAAAAGTTATGGTTATATGAAACCGGGAATAGATAAATGGCCCACCCTGTATATTAATTAATCACTTTCTTGCTCAGGCTCAGGCTCAGGCTCAGGCTTAGGCTTAGGAGTCCACTGAATACGGTAGATAAAATTGAAATTATTGTTAGGGACCCCTAAAAGTCAGTTTTGCCCCGATCAGAATGTTAGCATGCGCAAAAACAGGCAGCCGTAAGAAACAGACTTACCAGTAGAGACGAAAGTGCGAAAGTGGCAAGACCGAACAACAAACTAATCAGTAGGCCGACAGTAGCTGAGCTGGACAGTTAGAATAACCTACAAAGTAGTACGCCTTAATTTACATGTAACGTGTGGATGCGTTATCACAAAAACTACGTTACTACAGTGTAGTAGTACCAAGAATATATAGGTACTTGGTAGTACCAACACAGAATCGAAGGACGGGCTGGGCCGATCGACAGGCTTCTAATGCCGGACCCTTAGTACATGCAATGCAAGTACGTAGATTCAAAGTAAAGGCGAATTCAATCTACATATATTTCCCAGACACATTGGCAGGTAATAAAGCTTTTTGTTTTGTAACGAATACGGGAAATCTTAAGGACTGAGGTTTATTTTAAGGCATAATTCTCGAATTACTGGACGCAGGAAGTTGTGGGTACATTTTCTGAAAAGCTTAGATCGATAGTTTCAAGAACAAGTACGGCCGAAACTTCTATACCGTTAGCGTGGCCAAGTTTATAGACTCCAAAACGTATTTATAGCTGAAATTTTTTCCCAAAATAGGGATACTCCATTCATTCTTCTAAATTTCATGCTGCTTTAGAAGCGTTTCGTGCAGTCAAGGTCTGCAACCAACTAGGGAACGACCGGAATTCCGATTCCGATCGGAACTTGCAGTTCCGATTCCGATTCCGAACTCAGTGGTCTCGGAATTTTTCGGAACTTTGGCTAAATTTTTACGAAATCAAACACCAATTCTATGCATACTATTGCGTGTCTTCTTTGCTGTGCTATCGACAATCTGCATAGTTTAGTAATACATAACCTACTGTAATCCCACTAAGTAAAAATAAGTTAGCACTAAGTTGTGCAAGTACCTGAGTCTGAAGAACTCGGCAGTCTTCAATCGCTTCAAAGATTTTTATCAAAGCCAGTGAACGGACGTTTAAAGTGGCAAAACACATTTTGGAGGGCGACAGAAGTCACTTGAAGCCTGAAAAATAGAGTGCGAACAATACCTGAAAGACCCAATACCCAATATCCAATACCTGAGACCCCAATACCCAATGCGTAACTGAGCCAAAAATTGCATTTCAGTGAAAAGGTACATTCCAGTGGTGTACACAGGATTTCTTTCACAGGGATTAAAATTTCGAAGATTCTTGGTTGGGCCATTGTCAGATTTTGAAAAATTAGCCTTTAAGAAAGATTTAGAAGCCTTCTGGAGGGCAAAATAAGCAAAAATTAACAGTTTTAGTCCGTACATAATCTACTGTATTACAGTGTTTCTTATTTTCGGCAGATTTTTTCTTCTTACTCCACCGGAAAGGGGTGTACCAGACCGCACCCCCGGGTACAGTACTAATACATTCTGTATCACTAAAATGACAAATTTCAATTGAATCACAAACTTTTATCTTAGATAAGAACAGAGAAATTTCGCTAATTACTGGTGTGCTAATTAGAAAAGAGGACAGTATAAGACATTCTTAACCTTTAGTTTATTAACGCAAAAACGGTTTTCTATACCTACTGTAATCATCGGTCAATCTTTTCGATTTTTTTCAGGTCAGTTTGTCAGTTCAACAGCGATTTTAGTAGGTCCTAATTAGTATTGGGCATTGGGGCATAAAAAACCCAATACCAAACCTGGAAAACACCCCCAATACACCCACTACCGAATACCAGTTCGCACTCTACTGAAAGCGTTGAAAAACTGTTGTTTTTAAAGTATAATTTACGCGCTTTGAATTTTACCTATTGATGGTTGGCGATTTTAATGCATTGTTATCGTTTGACATGGTGATTTGTACTGGATGTTTGCATGGAATTGTAAAGGATGGTTGCGTAAACACTGTTTCTTTGCCAAAAACAGGTTATTCCAAAATTTTAAGCCGATTTTCAAAAAAGTTCCGATTCCGAAAAATTCCGATTCGGAACTGTACTTGAGTTCCGATTCCGATTCCGATCGGACCCAAAAATCCGGTTCCGGTCGTTCCCTACAGCCAACGTCAACTACTGTACTGACACTGCATGCTTACTCAAGAAAAGGAAAAATGGATCACCACATAACGTTATAATGAAGGTGTTTTCGTTAAACATGCGATTGTATCATTGAGGCGGAAATTCATCAGTTTGTGTGCTTGATCCGAACCGGAATTTTAGATTACGCTTCTTTTCATTATTAAAACCGCCTCAGAAATTGCAGAGCGGTCAACATTGTATTATATTATATTGTATTCGTCGCCAAGAGCGAACTCAGGGCAACAAGTAATGACACGAAAAAAACAGCTGCGCTACTTTGCCGTCCATATGGTGCCTTTCCGTCGATCAGTGACGAATGCAAACCATCGTAATAGTACTTTTGTCCATCATGATAGCGGTGTAATGGCCTCTCTAGCCAGTGGACATAAATAGCCACCAAACGATAATGGTCTTGCGAGTGGTCTGTGTTTATCAGATAGCTGGACAAACGCTCCAAACAGTGCAGAGGTGTGCCCAACCTCCTCGATGTCGGACGGCAGCAGCCACGGCCCGGCCGTGCTCGGCATTCGCATCCCGGACGGGCAAATCGCATATACAGTAGTGCACAAAAAAAATGTCCTCTCCACTTTTTCGGGTTCACTAAAATAACTGTTTTTCACTCAATTCTCAACGAATTTGAACCAAATTTTCAGGGTAGGTGCCCAGTTAGTCCGGCTACTTGTGTTACAGTTTCGGCGCGAAAATTCAAATTTTGGCGGGAAATTTAAACGAAAATACGAAAATCATATGGTCTCATAAAAACGGCTCTTACTCAAGAAATACAAAAGCTACGCCCGTGAAATCACGGCCGCTTATAGACTCAATATAGTGCAATTTTATGTAGAAGTTTCAAAACCCTCGCTCAAAGTACGCGCGAGAATCCGATTTTCAAAGTTGGCAAAAAATTGGAATTTATCCATTTCCAAAGCTAACATTTTGAAGTTCACTAAAATTGCCCGTTTTCAGTCAATTCTCTGCCAATCTGAACCAAATTTGCAGAGTACGTGCCCAATGGGTCTGGCTAACTCTGCTAGAATTTGGGCGCGAAAATTCAAATTTTGCCGGAAAATTTAAACGAATATGTGAATATCATACAATGGTCTCATAAAAACGGCTCTTACTCAAGAAATACAAAAGCTATTCTGGTGAAATCACGGCCGCTTATAGACCCAACATAGTGCAGTTTTATATAGAAGTTTCAAAACCCTCGCTCGAAGTACGCGCGAGAATCCGATTTTCAAAGTTGGCAGAAAATCGGCATTTATCCATTTCGAAAGCTAACATTTTGAGGTTCACTAAAATTGCCTGTTTTCAGTCAATTCTCTGCCAATCTGAACCAAATTTGCAGAATAGGTGCCCAATGGGTCTGGCTAACTCTGCTAAAATTTCGGCGCGAAAATTCAAATTTTGGCGGGAAATTTAAACATTAGTAGGAACAATTTTTGCAAGATACTTTGTAGTTTAAATTTCCCACCAAAATTTGAATTTTCGCGCCGAAATTTTAGCAGAGTTAGCCAGACCCATTGGGCACCTATTCTGCAAATTTGGTTCAGATTGGCAGAGAATTGACTGAAAACGAGGAATTTTAGTGAACCTCAAAATGTTAGCTTTGGAAATGGATAAATCCCGATTTCCTGTCAACTTTGAAAATCGGATTCTCGCGCGTACTTTGAGCGAGGGTTTTGAAACTTCTACATAAAACTGCACTATGTTGGGTCTATAAGCGGCCATGATTTCACCGGAATAGCTTTTGTATTTCTTGAGTAAGAGCCGTTTTTATGAGACCATTTTATGATATTCACATATTCGTTTAAATTTCCCGCCAAAATTTGAATTTTCGCGCCGAAATTCTAGCAGAGTTAGCTAGACCCATTGGGCACGTACTCTGCAAATTTGGTTCAGATTGGCAGAGAATTGACTGAAAACGGGCAATTCTAGTGAAGCTCAAACTGTTAGCTTTGGAAATGATGATAAATCCCGATTTTTTTGCCAACTTTGAAAATCCGATTCTCGCGCGTACTTTGAGCGAGGGTTTTGAAACTTCTACATAAAATTGCACTTTATTGGGTCTATAAGCGGCCTTGATTTCACGGGCGTAGCTTTTGTATTTCCTGAGTAAGAGCCGTTTTTATGAGACCATATGATTTTCGCATTTTCGTTTAAATTTCCCGCCAAAATTTGAATTTTTGCGCCGAAACTGTAACACAAGTAGCCAGACTAATTGGGCACCTACCCTGAAAATTTGGTTCAAATTCGTTGAGAATTGAGTGAAAAAGAGTGATTTTAGTGCACCCGAAAAAGTGGAGAGGACATTTTTTTTGTGCACTACTGTATGTACAATCTTGTGCGCTTCTCAGCACACACGATTTTCTCGTTGCTGGAAACCAAATTGTTTAGGTTCTTCAGTAAGTATTAACCGAATGCATTTTCGAACTCAGCACCCAAAACTGCATCTGCATCGAATAGTATACTAACCACTAAGCTTTGTGGAAAAATTTTTTTCGGGCACCTTTGAGATGTCAAAACACCCCCTCCCCCTAAACAGCACACTAGTGTCCTAATTTTGTTTGGCCAACTCATACCTATTACTCTTGTTAAAACATTAGCTTGGCAGGGCCTTTGCAGAAAGTTATAACGATTTTTCGAAAAAACGGAGTGGCATTTTTCGGAAATTTCGTAGTTTTCTGTGAATATCTGGCTAAATAGCTATGATCGGGAAACAGGAGTACCAGAAAATGAAAGTCCATTGAAGCAGCTACAAAATCAAACGCGAGTCGGGATCCTAATGTAGTACGTAGCTTAAAGAAACGAATGAAGGGTGAGCGTTTTCTAGGGGGTCTATTTGGAAGATTCAGGCTTGAGTAAAGCTGTAGTCTTGAGCGGTGTCAGATCTGGTACCCAACAGTACATTAGGGGAGGGGAGTAATGCAACTATTTTACTTTAGTGAGCGAAGAAACGCGCCCACGGCGTATCTTCTTGCTGTGGCGTAGCGGTTTGTTTGTTTTTTAGATTCCACTGTAGATTACTTTTTCTATGCAGCATCCGTTAGAGTTAGTAATGTAGAATTTAACTGTGTTTGAAACACCAAACTTTCAAAAACAGTACCCAACGGTTTCGATCCTGAAGAATTGATACAAATCCATATAAAGAACTGACTGAGAACTACTGTAAACGTTGGAGTGAAAGCCAAATAATCGATGGGACATTTTTTGCTCTATCTATACTGTTATCGTGTCTGATTTTTTCTGTTCATTAGCTTCATGCACCATCACAACCGATTACAGACAGTTACTAATCCTACGATAGAGAGGATGCATCATGTACGTACAGTATACTCGAATTGCCTTTTCTTCTGTCTTCTATCACACCTTCCCACTGCTCCATAAGAAACTGAGAATCAACTTTGCTCAAATCCTTCAGCATGGCCCAGCCTCTTTTCTGAGTGCTGAGAACGTAGGCCTTCTCAGTTTCCGGCAGAGTTAACGAAGCGTAATAGCCAAACGTCAACGACATGGCCATTCTAGCCATCATGCAGGCATGTATCAGCTGCATTTCCTTTTCCGGAATGGTTTTGTGCGCCAGGTAGCCGGCCATTACGTGTCCGCCGGCCTGCCATTTTGGCAAGGAATTGTCGTCCAATGTAAAATAGAGCATTGCGTTGGAAAGGTCAAATAGGAGAGGCGCTCGGTGACAGTCGCCCATATCCAGAAGCGCTGAAATCTGGTATTGACTGGGATCCTCGGCACGCTTCAAGACAAGGAGGTTGTTTTCGTTGAAATCGCTGTGCGTGAAACCTAAAATTTCTTTATAAAGTTTAAGCTCGCTACAAACATCAATTCAGGCTCTTTTGTATGAAACATGTGGTTTAGATTCTAGAAAACGGCAGTATTCCAAACTGTTCTTTTGCTGTTGGCTACCACAATCTAGCGAAATTCAGGGGTCATTGGTATAAAACCTGTCTCCAAATAGAGTACCCGGGGTACACCAATTGGCACAGGTGCCAAATTTTGTATCCCGGGGTACAGTATTTGGAGGGTACTCTATTCAGCACTCTGCGGTAAGTCGTTTTGCAGCTATAAAGCGCAAGGTATTTCCAGCGATTTCTGGTCCTACCAAAAAAATTCATATTTGTGCTCAGATCACCCAAGCTCCATCAGCCTTCGGCTGATTACCTACTACGTACAGTACATAGCACATCACAATACTGTATCTTTTTTAAATAAAAGCGGACAAAACGCTAGTATACAATATAATGTACAGTACGTACGTACCAATGGTTAGCGAATGCTGGATGCACTGGACGGTTTGCAAGAAATGATTGATGCAACTGGAAAGTAAATCTCGTTTCTCTCGCTCTTCAAAGATATGCACAAAGTCAAGAACTTTGGACATGCGCAGCAGACTCCAGTGACAAATATGGTGCTCGTATGCGGCGTGTGAGAAATCCTACAGGAAGTCTTGTTAAAAAAACGTCCGCAAATTAAGTAAATAAACTTCCATGTCAAAACTCGTGATAAACGATTAGAAAGAAGCGTTACCTCAGTAGCAAGTTGAAATCGCGCCAACAGAGATCCGATCTCATACAGAAGATCAGGTGTGTAGCCAGTTTTTGAGGTTGGTTCACCTTTTTCGAAAGTAAAAACGCGCACCGCAGCTGTTACTTCTGAAATCGCGACCAGGAAACAAAATAAAAATGCTGTAGAAAAAATTTACCACCGAACCGTTCCCATCCGTAAAATTGGCCATCAATACGGCGGACGATTTTGGGCGTCGGTATACCTTTCTCTTCCAAATGTCGTACGAGACAAACTTGACCGTCTAAAACGCTAGGCTAGGTTTAGATTCTTTCTCGAATAATAATAATAATAATAAAATTAGAGTGCGAACTGGTATTGGGGCATCAAGTATTGTGATTGGGTATTTCTGGTACAGTTCGCACTCTATATGATAACAGAGCACATTACCAAGTAAACCCTGAATCCTGGCGTCAATGGGATTCATAATTTTCAGAACGTATCCCTCTGGATTGACATCTTTCAAATTTGAGTTAGTTCCCAGATTAGTTGTGTGGTTAATATGATAATTTCTGTCGTCATAACCGACCAGTTTGACTACATTGTTCGCTTTCAGTCCGTAGAGTTTTTCGAACAGGTTTCTAATTTGGTCGGTGCTGGCTTCGGGAGCGGTCGAACTGTCACCAGGTTCCATTTCCGAAAAATTTGAATTCACTTAATTAGCCTAACAACAAGCTGTCCCTTAAATGGGTACAGGATAGATACTGTAAAGTGAAAACTATAACCTTTTTGTTCACCTTCTCTCTAAAATGTGTTCGGTAAGATTCCGACGCTTATTTGCGCTTCGGAACGAACTAGGGCCTGTCACCTCGTTAAATTTCGCACCAAATCATAAGTTTTGGCACGATTATTTTATTTCTAGATTATTCGGTCCTATACCAAATTTTGAATCCTTAGAGTACCAAAACCTGCCATATCTAAACCAGCTGTGCCCGAAAATTGACCTTTTTCAGACATTAGCTCTAGTTTTTCATGAAAAAATCGTAACACGAACACTGCCCCTAGGTAGCACAGCACTCAAACACACGGTAGTAATGACTAAAATATAACGTCTGCGTACACAGTTTAACGTCAATTGTCCGCGATAAGTGTAGCTTGTTTACTTTACTGTACAATAAAGTTGAACGAATAGTCGCAGAAGAAACTCATCCACACAGACACGTTAAATAATCGTAGAAAGGGAAAGAAATAATAAAACCACGCTCAGTCACATGTAAGACAGTGAAAACTATGTACGTTAGCACGGCAAGAGCACGCGTTGCCTGTCACCAAGCAGACTGCACCAGCAAGAATCATTGTTAAGGCAGCGACCACAGAGGTAGAGAGCCGGGGCTTCATAAACTGGCCAGTTTAAGAATATCCTCGCAGACGCGTTTGTAGAGCATCGAATCGCCGTTGAGCCGTTTCCGCTTCACTCCCACCACACTGAGATGGTCGACGAACACCACCTCCAACTCTAAGGTCAGCTGGACCCGGTTGTATAGGTCTCTCTTCTTTCCTGACAATTTCCAACTGCAAACAGCACAGCTACCTACCCCTCCTCATAATATCTGTAATGTAGGCAGAACTGACCCGTTCTGTTCGCAGCAGATGCCTTTGGCCTCGAAACCGCGAATCAACTCGCGCAACACCAAGTTAGGATCGTCGGTCGAAGTGGTAGAGACGTTGACCAGCGCCTAAACCATGCACGCCTTTTAGACCAACACCAACCTTTGTTCGCTTAGACTACGCATGTGTTGACTGTCTTTAGCTTTTCTCAAAATGATCAGAACGATCTATCGTAGCCTTTCAGTTGAATTTTTGCAGTAGTTCAATTTTGTCTACTGACGTTTGAAGAGTGGCTTTGAATGAAGTTGTAATAGTTTGGCCTGCGCAACATTTCACGTTCTACTGCTCGTTCTAAAAACCTACTGTAGTGCTAAAATTTATGTCATGAGCGAGCAGAATTTACAACAACCTTCACGGTTTCTATACATTTTTATGCCTAACTAATAGCTTCTCGCTCACTGGAGCATACTACAGTATAGATCAAAAACTATCCACCCCTTTTCGAACTTTATTGAACTGGTTCGTTCCCAATCAGTTCTTTATCGATTAGGCTCAAATTTTCAGTCATCTCCCCGGCTTTACGAAGAAAAGTTAGATTTCGAAGCACGATTAGGCGATGCCTTATTATGGTATTTTGCCTTATTAATGTTAGCTGACAGTTTGAACGAAATTGATACAGAACTGACGAGAGCGAACCGCTTGAATAAAGTTCGAAAAGGGGGAGGCCACTTTTTACCTGTACTGTATATGCGGTAGGTAAGGTATCTAAAGCCTGATAGATAGGGGCATAGGGTATACGCTACCTTTTACAAGTCATCCCTATACGCAACCCAAACCACCGCGCCAAAAAGATTGGTAATAAGAATAGAGGCAGCAAGAAAGTGTAGTGAGGAGCCGACCTGGTGCGTGTGTTTGAGCACGGTGGGGTGTTCGGGCCGGACTTTTCGCGGCGTCAGTAGATTGATCATCTTGTCCACCTTCCGCTCCACGCTGGCGAACATGCCTCGCTGTCGATGGGCCGTCTTGGTTTTGCTGCGCGGCGTCCGCTTAGCACTGCCCGGCGGCGTACTCAGACACGGAGAGACCGGTGTGGACGGACTGAGCTTGGAGTTGGACCGGCCACTGGAACCAGACAAACGGTCTGTCAGTAATCAACTCAAAGTACACATTCTTGGCTTTTTCTTAGAAAAAGACCAGCCATCTGTGTTACAAGCAATTTAGTGTCTGAGATTCAAAAAATTGAAGTTTTTGAAAAAAATATTAGGCAGAAAAATATGGAGGAGGGCGCAGAAAAATTGCAAAGATTAAGATGCGGTCTTAGTGGCTTACCGGATATGCGTGGACAGAGGGGTCTGTACAGCCCACTTCTGATTGGGCGACAGAACAGTGGGCGTAACTTGAATACCTGAAACAAATCTATTGTTAGTAGCGTGTACAGCTCCTACAAATTGCTTTACAAATCGTTCTTTAGGAACCACTAGATTTTCGTTCCCCTACTCTCTAAACAAATGAACCCGATAGGCGCCGAACAACACATACACATGCAGAACACAAGATCAACATGAGCAAGAGGCCAACACAGACATGGGCAAAGGGGGGGGCTGAGGGGGGGTTGGCCCCCCATCAGGCTCTGATCTACCCCCATCAGCCGGCCGCTACCCCCCATCAGCCCCCCTCAGGAATTGAAAATTCTACCCCCCATCAGCCAAAATGCTAGCCCATGTCTGGGCCAACACAAGTACTGTTTGCTCGTTCTTAAAGATTGGCTCTTGCAAAATGAAGTCACTTAACGCCGTTATGGTACTGGCACCATATACGGTACCAGACGTGGGCTAGCATTTCGACTGAGGGGTGATAGATAGCGATCGACCGGAACCGAAACTTTTCAGCGTAGGTTAAAAATAAGAAATAGTTCCCAGAACCAAAAATTTTAGCTGAAAATTGCCATTATTTGCATAATTAGTGAGAGACGCACTGGGAGGTGGCTTGCCGGGAGTCTTGTAGATGGACTTGGGCCGCGGCGTCTGTTCACCATCGACCGACTTGACCGGCGGCCGGTGCGAGCGAACACGCAGCTCCTTGTTCTCTTTGTTCTCGGCGCTCCGGTGCCGCAACCTCACCGGCGTCTCCAGCTCCAGTTTAGCTGTGGGGCCCTGGTTCACCGCTTTCACATAGGACGTCTACAGAACGGTTGAAATAACTGTTTTAATGGAAGTGTTCGAACGAAAAGCACGAACACAAGAGGTACGAACAAGAGGACGAGTTGCGTCCGCGTAAATTTTCGAACGAAAAACACGAACATAAGAAATGCGAACATAGGTTTCAGGTTTTGAGACACTCTTTTGGAGAACTTTTTGTTTTCGCCTGAGATACTGAGAGTGAGAGAGAGGGATTATTAAACTTAAGTGTTCGATCGTTTAAATGACTAGACTGATTTGGAAATGATTCATTTTTCTTGCGGTATTAAATTATTTTCCCTGGACACAATAACACATAGTTACGCCTTTTTAGCGCTCGTACCCTCTCTACTTAAGCATTTATGAAAGTCTTTGTACAGTTTGACCAAAAAACAACGTACTTCTTGCGAAAATTGTCTGGAAAAGGCGGGAAAGACGTCTTCGAATTCAGTCTCCAATCCAGATTTGTCCAAATCAGTCTCCAGAGAGGCGTGAATGGTCGGCGAGTTCAGGATCTGACTGGTATTTGGCTATAATCACACAGACAAATAGAGTAACTCTTCGTCATAAATTAAACTAGATGTACTCTGTCAGTACCTTATAGCATGTGGTATCACCATAGGTTGTATCAAAATCCACTTTTAGCATTTTTTAAAGCTTAGCAGCCAAAAAGCAGGGTTTTAAAAAGGCATTTTTAACCGGAATAAGGGCTTCGACGCCATTTTTTGTCCTATAATCCTTTCAAAATTTCGACAAAAACCACTTTTGGCCCTTGGTAGTACCAAAAAACTACTTGGGACCAGACATGGGCAAAGGTGGGTCTGAGGGGGTTTGGCCTCAGCACCCCTCATGAATTGAAAATTCTACACCCCTGAGCCGAAATGCTAGCCCATGTCTGTTTGGGACCTAGAAAAGGTCCTCCCCGGCGAAAAACCTGTGGCGTAGCTTGTACGTCACTGGTGCTATAGGGAGAAAGCGGATAATCCAACTAACCAAGACATTCTTTCTACTTCTGGGCGGTGGCGGCAAGATCACAGGCTGCTTTTTACGCTTGCGACGGAGCAACAGGAAGTACGTGGCAGTCAGGTAATCACTGTAGTCCCACTAAACAGTAAACACACATCAACAGTAAACTACCTTAACACCTACCCATACATGCAACAGGTCATCCACCGAAGGGGGAGCAAGGGGTGTTGTTGGGGTCTGAGCCAAAATTCAGCGGGTAGGGCAATAAAAAGCGCTCAAAAATAGCCAATTTTCGGCCAACAATAATGAAAAACCCGCTTATTTCGGTTCAAACACAGGTTGTAAAAAGTGCGTATTACTGCTGGTAAAAAGTGCTAAAAACTATTTGGCTGAAAATCGGAGGGGTGGAAAAAGTCTCGGGTGGGGTGGAGGTATATACAGGGTGTGCCAAAAAAAAACAACCCAGCAGAGTTTTTGCTGTAGCAACCGCAAATCTCAATCGATTTGAATAAATCCTTTTTTAAATGAAAGATAAATAAATTCTTAAAAGATTGATGACGTTTATTAAGATAGCCTGCTTAGTTCCTGAGATATTTGTCCTCAAAGTTAAAACAGAGATTTTGGCAATGAACAAGAGTGGTAAACAACAACTCAGCAGATTTTTTACTTTTGCAACCATGAATCTGAACTGAATGGAATGAAACCTTTTTTGAATGAAAGACTGATAAATTCTTCAAAGATTAGTGCAATTTTTATTGAGATTCACAGTTTAGTTGTTGAGATATTTGCCTCCTAATTCGAAACAGATTTTGACAAAGAACAAGAGCGATTCCGTTGCATTTCATAATAAAGCAGATTCCTACTGCTGGGGCAAAGCAGATTCCTACTGCTGGGGCTAATGATATTTTAGTGTTGAAGTAAACAGAGTTTCTGTGCCACCTGTAAAGCCTCCAAGAGCCCTTAGCAGTAGCAGGAATCCGTCTTATTACAAAGTGCAGAATAATAAAAAAATCCCTCTTGTTCACTGCCAAAATAACTGTTTTGACTTTGAGAGCCAATATCTCAGGAACTAAGCAGAGTACATTAATGAAAATTTCAGCAGTCTTTTAAGGATTTATTTATCTTTCATTTAAAAAAGGATTCATTCAAATCGGTTGAGATTTACGGTAGCTACAGCGAAAAATCTGCTCGGTTGTTTTTTTTTGGCACACCTGTATTTCTACTGAGCCCACCTTTCGAATTTGCTGCGTGGCCTGTTCAACGCTGATTGCCTGGTACGAAGCCAACTCTCTGGCGCAGTCGGGGTCGACTAGACTCGTCTGAAACAAAGTGCTGCTGTCTGTGAAGGGAGAGCTATATAATAAAGAGAGGTACGTCGTAAATAGTCCTCCACTTAAGCGGATTGTAGTCTTTGTTGACCCAGACGTGACTCTGCAACTGTTTAGTGGTGATCCGTCGGCGAGGGTCCACTTGCAACATCTCTCGCAGCAGCGACTTGCTCTCCACCGACAACCATGACGGCTCGTCGTACCTGCCCAGCTCAAACCAAACCACACTTACTTAGTTAACATACATTGTACATGGGCCGGGGCCCCTCCGAAAATTTACCAATCTTTTAGGTAGAATTTGGGAAAAACAAAAATTTTCGGTCAAAACCCACTTGCAGGGACACATCCCCCCTCCTAGACTTTGGCGACCATTTCGGGAAAGCAATTTTATACGCTCCAAACCACCACCGCAGAAAAACCACATACCACCCTCCGCATTTTTCGGGCCCATGTATGCTAGTTAACCCTCTTAAAATCAACCACCCGAAGTCAATTTGGAGCAGCCAACATAAATTGTATTAATTTTCAGCATACATGTAACAGCTCCGGGCCGACCTGGGGGGAGGGGGGTAGGGGGGGGGGTTTTCCTCAGGTGGGGGGTCGAGGGGGGGTTTCGCCCAGGTGGGGGGTCCCAAATTTCAAAAAGCTCCGAAACGCCTAGAAATGCGTTTTTAGCACGTTTTTTTTCAGTAAGGACGCTAAAAATCGCTATTTTAAGCCGCCAAATAGCGTTTTAAAGCTAAAAACAAGCAAAAAATGACAAAAAGAGCTTCCAAAAACACCGATTTTTCTTAAATATCAGCAGTGGAAACGCGAAATTCGGTTTCCAAAGGCTTTTCAAGTGAATTTTAGGCTAAAAATTAATGATTTCTGACCCAGTTTGCTAATACTGGAGCCACTACCACCACTTGTATTTTTTGGTCGGGGGGAGGGGTCCCTTAACCTGTCTCGGGTGGGGGGGGGGTGAGGGGGGGTTTGGCCTTTCCAGCAGGGGGGGTAACCCCCCCAAACCCCCCCTAGTACATGTATAATTTTCAGCACGAACAAATGTGTTCGCTTTGTGCATGCGTGTTTTTTTTTCAGGGCGCCTCATCATAATTTGAAGAAAATTACACAAAACTACAGTAGTTCCAGTTTGGGTCGTTGAGCTCTATCAAAAATTCGACCATTGCAACAAGAAAGAAATCGGTAACTGTTACGAGAAGTAGGTAGGTAAAGCGTTCAAATTTCCTGTTTGTTGTGTCGGAACTAAGAAAATACAGACTAGAAAACGTAGTACCTGTATTTTGCGATACAACACTTGCATATTGTCGTCCTCGAACGGCAGACAGCCGCACAGCAACGCGTACAACAGCACACCCATTGACCAGACGTCTGCCTAAACAACACCCACCATCTAATTCACTTTTGCTCGGCCATTCCCAACCTACCAAACCCACCGATTACTACAGCAGAACTGATACCGCATCACATAACTAACTACCTTACTTTTCACTTGCCCAGATCTTTTAGGTAAAATATTGCACAGAAAAGTTACGTATGGCCAACAAATTACTATAAAACAGTTCAAACCATACATGGGCCGGAAAAATCTGGAGGGCGACTCGGGCAAAGGGGGGGGGGGCTGAGGGGGTTGTCCCCTCAGGAACTTTTTGGAAGAGTTTAAGATAGAAAATTATAATAAAAATATGTCTGGATTAGGTGTAAATGAGCTCAGAATAGCTTATTTTAATGAAAAATAAGGCCAAAAACCTTGGTTTTAGCCAAAAATCGGACTTTTTGGCTTACCACCCCCTCAGCCCCCCTCCGGCGCTCCTACCCCCTCATCTCCCCTCAGGAATTGAAAATTCTACCCCCCTCAGCGTAAATGCTAGCCCATATCTGGATTCGGGGATGGGTAAAAGCGCCTATTTTCTGCCTTAAAAAGCGAAAATTTTCCCTCTGAGAGGGGGCGGGGTATGGGCGACCAATGGGAAGTATTGACCAACGAGGACCGGGTAAATCCCTTAACTCTCCCGCCCATGAAAGGGGTTGAGGGTTTACGCCCAAATTCCGCGAGATAGTGCTTGGGTGATTCTGACAGGCTTAACTAACATACATGGGCCACATCAAAAATCTCAAGTGGCTGACCGCACCATACAAGTCGAGAAACATACTCTCACAGTCTGTCACTTAACGACGTTTATGGTATTGCCCATATATGGTGCCGGTACGTAGGCTAGTGGCACGGCACCATATATGGTACAGGTACCATAAAGGTACACCCACGTTCGGGGACTGTAACGGTACCATACATGTAACAGGGGGGTCTGCCCCCCACCCGACTTAGGCCCGAGACGATTTTCCCAACCCCCCCCCCCCTCCGATTTTTCTGGCAACTAATTTTTCGAGCAAATTTTGCGATTTTTTACAATTTCAGACACAAAAATAGCCTAAATCGTCTGCAAAACAGCACTTTTTAGCTGTATTTCAGCCCAAATTACGGAATTTTGACGATTCTTAGCCAAAAAAGTGCGATTTTTTCGATTTTTGAGCGTTTTTTAGTGCCGAACCCCCCTCCGAAAATTTTGGCTCAGACCCCCCGGCCGCGCCAGAGCGACTCAACCCCCCTCCCCCTTCGGCGGATGACCTGTTACATGTATGAGCGGTACCATACCATATATGGTGGCATGGTGCCGGTACCATATGTGGTATCAATAACATACAAAATCTGAACGGAGTGGTACCATATTTATGGTACGGGTACAGGTACCAATGCCAAGGTAGGGGTACCATATAGTGCCGGTACAATATATGGTACCACCACACATACATGGGCCGGAAAAATCCGGAGGGGGGTAGGGAGGGGGAGAACACCTGGGGGGGGGGGGGGTCCCCCGAAAAAAGGCCTAAAAACGCCTATTTTGCCTTAAATAAGCGAAAATTTCTCCCTCCGGGAGGGGGGGGGTGGGGGGGTTAGCCGGCGAGGGGGGGTATGGAGTATGTTTGGACGGGCGAGGGGGGGTATGGCCGGCCGAGGGGGAGGGGTATACCCCCCCTTACCCCCCCGGCCCATGTATGCCACCACAGTGGCCGAACGTGGGGGTACCATATATGGTGCCAGCACCATAAACGGCGTTAAGTGCCTGAATATCTCAAGACTGAGAGCCAGACAAAGGAAGTGAGTACCTCATTTCCCAGGTACTTCTGACCGGCAACCAGTTCGGGGGCGGCGTAGGCGGGACTGCCACAACAGGTCTCCAAGACTTTGTTCAGCCCGAACTGCGGATTGGCGCACAGACCGAAGTCGATCAGTTTTAGTTGAAGATCCTCCGTCAGTAGCAGATTCTCCTACAACACACAACCTTCTCTGCTTTAGTCTAGTTGCTTTAGTAGCGCCAACACAAGAAATAAGCTTTAGTACCGGCTTGAGGTCGCGATGCGCGAATCCCTTTTCGTGCACGTAGGAGATAGCCGCCACTATCTGTCGGAAGAAATGCCTGGCCTCCGGCTCTCGCAGCCACTCTTTCTTCACGATATAGTCGAACAACTCGCCACCGCAACAGTACTCAAATCACAACCGTTAACAGGTGACTGCCAACCATGCCAGGAAAAGAAAACGCAAAACACCTAACAAAAGAGCCCTAGACAAATGACTTCTTTATTTTAGACAAGACGAAAAAAGGCTATTTCTGGGCCCGTATTCATAAAACAAATTTTGGACGTAGGATTTCCTAAATCTGGCCGTTTAGGACGCCGCGCGGGCCGTAGGATAATTCATAAAACTTTGCTTAGGATGGCCGTTCTTAGGAAATCCTATGGCGAAGGACGAAAACCTTAGGTAGGTCGCGAGCTACCTACGGCCAGACATGGACAAAGGGGGGGGCTGAGGGGGGTTATCCCCCCCTCAGGCTCTGACCTACCCCCCTCAGCCGGCCGCTACCCCGCTCAGGAATTTTTTGGAAGAATTTTGTATAGAAAATTATGATAAAAATATGCCTGGATTAGGTGTAAATGACTTCAGAATAGCTTATTTTAACGTATTTTAATGAAAAATCAGCCAAAAAACCTTGATTTTAGCCAAAAATCGGACTTTTTGGCTTACCACCCCCTCAGCCCCCCTCAGGCGCTCCTACCCCCCTCAGCCGAAATGCTAGCCCATTTCTGCCTACGGCCGCTTAGGACGTAGGTTTTAGCGTGCGTTGCATGCGATAAACACTCTTGGTTGCCTGTCTACCAATATCTCGGCCAGAAAACATAATTCTAAACTTGAAATTAGTAGTAAACATTTAAATAGTCATGTTTTCATTGAAAATGAAGTGTTCTTAGCTTTTTACTTTCATATCCGTTTGCTCTGTATTATTGAAAAAACGGCTAAATTACGGTTACAGAACAGAAATGACTACTTCTAGACTCAAACTTGGGCGACCGGTCGGTGCCAACAACAAAATATGAGTCAGGTTTGAATTTCCCTCCTAAACATGTCGTGTGGCGCTGGCTCAAACCGCTAATAAAAGGCGCTTAGGTTTTTCTACGAGTATGATATCCTAAACTGTTTTATGAATAATCCTATCATACGGCGTAGGATGTCATACTCGTAGAATATCCTACGGCCAAATAGGACGTCCTATGCGCCTGAGGTTGTCCTAAGCTTAGAATATTTTTATGAATACGGGCCCTGGTGTGCTAACAGCCTAACCGTAAACCATACAGGTATTAGCTAGCGGCTACCCCTACCTAGAAAGGCCAAGCCCTCCCTCTTGACCGACCCAAAAATACAAGTACTAGTATAGGCTCTCCAGTACTAACAAACTGACTCAGAAATCTAATTTTTTAAAATTTTAGCTTAAAATTCGCTTGAAAAGCCTTTGGAAACCGAATTTGGCGTTTCCGCTGCTGATATTTAAGAGCAATCGGTGCTTTTAGAAGCCCTTTTTATCGTTTTTTTGCTTGTTTTTTGGCTCTAAAACGCTATTTGGCAGTTTAAAATAACGATTTTTAGTCTCCTTACCGGAAAAAACGTGCTAAAATGCATTTCCAGGTGTTCTGGAGCTTTTTTTAAAATTTTGGACTCTCCTATGGGCGAAGCCCCCTCGACCCCGCACCTGACCTGACGGAAAACCCGTCCCCCTCCCCGGCCCTGTTACATCCTGCTGTGCCTTCCAATTTAGGGTATTAGGTGAGAAAAAAACGCTGGTTTGAGTCAAATTAAGGGGCGCAGCAAGCAGAAAACGAAGCAGCAAAGCTCACCTCAAGCACGATGAAGAACTTTTCGTCAGTTTCGACGCACTGATACAGACGACAAATGTTTTGGTGCTGCAGAGTCTTAAGCGCTTGCAGCTCTGTCGTCACTCGAGGCAAGTCTTCCTGAATCACACACACAAGTTCAGAAAGTAGGCCAACAAAAAAGTTAGTTTTTGTTCGCCTAAAGACGCTATTACGAAAGGGCCAGCACGCGGCGAACATACCAGTAGCTAATTTGTGTTGGTCGGTGCCCCTTTACCTACTGGGTATTATAGGCAGGACTTTTTGTCGTGTTCCCTCTGCGAACAAACGGTTTTTAGAAAATGTAAGTACTCAGTGTCAATAAGACCAAAATAGGTGAAGAGAAACTGACTCCAATGGCTCTTTTGTCGATTATCTTGATGGCCACCTTCTCCCCAGTCAGACAGTGGGTGGCCAGCCGAACTTTCCCGAATCCTCCGCGTCCGATTTCGTCTCCCAACACGTACCAACCGTTCAACACCGACTGAGACGTCTGCCGCGTACACTCGGCGTGCACCATACCAGCTCTCTCCTACTGCACCTTATGTTAGCTCACACTCCAATTCATCAAACACGTCACTTTCTAACATTTGAATTAAATTTTCTAACATTCCCACCCTCCGTTAGGGAGATCACTGCATGCGTCAATTAGTGTTTCAAGTGTAGCCAATCTATGGCCAATTTTTTGTTTAAACAGGACCACCGTTCTGGGGCTTGGATGAAGACTGTTATACTAATGCTTAATCGATAGCAAGTTGTCATATCTAGCCATATGCTCTTGGGCACACATAGCTGTCGACAGACTCGAATGCCACCATTGGTTGGGTAAGTGGAGGTGGTGACGGCGCATTTTTATTTTTTCCATTTTTTAATTTGTTGTTCAAGGATCTCTGAAAGTAAATGCGCCGAAATATGCATTTGACATAGATCCATCCACATTGTAAAATTAGTAGCTATTTTTCAAAAGATGACCTAGAAAACTTATTTTTTCTATATTTTTCATTGTAATGAGTTTAAAAAGGGCCCACCGTGCTGGGGTTTCGATCCCAATCTTTCTAACTGTGCTCATTCTGTAGCTAGGGTATTGATTGGTCTAGCGATCTGGCCTTGGGCACGAATGCAGGTCTATGCGTATGAATTTTACAGCAAGTATTCTAAGTGGGTTTAGGTGTAATCGGCCGGTCAATCGATGAAGTAAGGAGATATGAATGACGAGAGCGCGTAATCTGAGGTCGCATGCATTAATTGGTTATGGATCCGCTGGTGTATACAGTTGTAAAACAATAATCTAGAAGTCAAGAGCAGTTGTTTGATACCGGATTCGATCATATTTGTTAAAAGATTTGCAATTTGGGTGCGCACGTTTTGCAAGATTTGTTACGAACAGATAGAGCCATTTCAGGCGGATAGAAGTTATGCACAAAATAATAGGCGCCAAATCCAAACAGTCGATTACGTTAGGGTGCATTTGCCGTAAAATCGAGCAGTGTGCGGGCGGAGAAGCAGCGAAACTCCAAACGAAGCCTAGTAGCGTGCCGAGCCCGACTTATTTGTTGCTTTACTGGACAGACAGATAAAATTTTGTTACAGTACAAGGCAAACTTACTCGGTTGCAGTCTAGCGCTCCGAACAAGTCTGAAAGTGTGGTTTTAAACGGACAGTGAACAACCGGTCAAGTCTAATACACCGAGATAGCACAGGTAAAGCGGCACAACAACACACCAGACCGTCAGAGCAAACGGCGCACGCTCTACCATAATGCAATAATGCACAGTGGCTCTGACGACCTAACAGTACCAGATGATACGTGCTTCTACAGAGGGGTGACAGCGTCTTGCAGACACCGTTATATGCAAATATCAATGAACTCCAACGCGAGCACTCACAGCACGTACACGCACAGCAAGTCAAGGTACCGGCACAATCCATACCTACGTATATATGGCCGAACGTCATAGAAATCTGCGCGGGCCGCTCAGGTGAGGCATGCCCAGACCGCCATGCCCGCCGGCCATAAAAATCGGGCCCGGCTCGACCCATGGGGCCTGAAAATGGTGCCCCGCCCGGCCCTGTCCGGCTTTCAATTTATGTACATTCTGGCTAGAGACCTGCATGGGCCGGGCCGGGCCGAGGGTGAAGGAAAAAGGTGTGGAGAGTGCAATACAATATGTTGAATTCTTATCAAAAATATGAATAAATTAGTACAATTGAAGGCTAATTTTTTGAAAATTTTCTCGCCCTCTGGTCGGGTGGGCGGGCAGCAGCCTAACCAGGCCTCTACAAATTACTAAACCCAGTGGCGTATCCAGGATTTTGGAAAGGGGGTTGTAAAATTTTGAAATTTAGGTTGTACTGTACATTAGCCAAAACACGCTTTTCCTTAATCTGGATCGTGTTAGCACGCCAGCGCGTACGGTCCTTTGTCATGTACTGTACGTATGAATAACTATTTGTGTTTGTTGCAGGTGGGGGGTTGTTGCGCTGCCCGATAACACTATACTGAGGGAACCTATTCGAAGCCCTGTTCGTTTAAATCATTTACGGCTTTCGACGCGAATTTATTGAGTAGAGACGGTAGTATGGCAATTTACGGTCCGACTGCGATGCCAGTAAAGGCTAACTGACGCGACGCGATGACGATGGCGTCTGGTAATCATACCCAACGACTTGCCCCTTGGTAGGGCGGCTAATCTGTTTAACTTAGGCCTAACCATTGGTCTAAAGCTAAGCTAGACCATGAACTAATGCATAAATTAATGCTACAATGTACATGTATGATATTAGCGCTCCAAACCTGAAACTTTGTTTTGGCAGACAAAATTTTTTAGCTTTGCAGACAATATTTAACCTTCCTAGCTCCCCTCACCCTTCGGCTTCGGCGGATGACCTGTTACCTCTGCTCTTCATATGACGAAGTTAGAGGAAGCCCCTGTTCCGTTCGCATTCGTTACTTTGTTTACGTTTAGTTTTGTTATGCACCACGTGTTTTTCATAATCAATCGGCTGACCTTCTGTTCAAAAAGTGCCCTAGTAATGTAGAATGCGCAAGTTTTGGTTGGTAACTGCCGAATGCCGATTCACTTTTGAAACGCTTTCAAATTGTGCAGAATAGGTAGTTAGTTCTGCTTTTTTCTGCAGTCATACAGCAAATTTGAATTCTAAAAATAAAAAGCAAATGAATAGAAATGTTTGAAAATTGAAACAAAACTTTAGAACATGGAAAATCTTGCCTCTGAATTTCGGCAGGTTCAAATTCAGATTGAGGCATTGCTTGCGCTTAGAAACAATCGGAGTTCTAAACTACGGTATCTGGGTAAGGGTACAGTTAGAATCACCGAACCGTTTTCCCGTGCTTCGTGGGGGGCCGCATCAGTACCCGTTGCGCAGATTAGCGTTTCAAGTTCAGATAAATTTTAGTTAATTTTTCGTTTAAAACGGGATGGAACCCTGAGATTTGGACAACGTTTGTTATACTTATGCTTAATCAATAACAAGTTGTCGTACCTACTACCAATGTGTCCTTGCGCAGCACGTTCCGTTCCGTTAATGGGTTTCAATGCTACGATTGATTTAGTAAGTGGATGTTGAAATTGCGCATTTTTTAAAATTTTTTAACTTTGTTGTTTAAGGATTTTTGAAAGTGAATGCGTAGAAATATGCATCTATGGTAGGCGTGCTCAAATGGTGAAATTGGTAACTATCTTTCGTTCCTTTTTCTATTTTTTAGTAGTGATGGTAGTCGTTTAAGAGTTGATGTCTGAATCAGGCAACCCTCCCTATGCACAAAAATAGGTCGACCTCTCCGATTTTACTCAAAATTTGCATAAATGATGTAGCTTAGGGGAAACCAACGTGTACCAACTATCAGCCCCCAACTCCGCCTAATATGCAAATTACGAGGGGTCAAAGGTCAAATTTGGGGTACCTTATTCGATTGAGCATAACTATGCCAATTTTCAGCGCATGGTGTTCCGGTTTCTTTTAAACGATAGAGCTTGCTCTTGGCTTTCCAACGGGCTACACGGCGCATTTCTGCATGGCTTCATTCGGTAGTTATAGCGATTATTTTTCATTTTTTATGACCCAAAAATCGCGTTTTTGCTCACTGCAAAAAAAATTCCCTCCTACCCCCCCCCTTTTTTATTTCTTTATTTGATAGCCCTTGATGAGAGCTTTAATTTGATGTAAAATATGAGCGATTTCACTGGGGCATTTTGGAGAAACTTGCATTTGAATGTTGCTACCCAAGCTGACTGCTGCAAAATTTCTACTGTAAGAACTGCCCGGAAGTGTGTTAGTTTGCATCCCAGTAAGTTCAGGATTCTTTTACTGTATAGAGCGTTTCTCGAGCTATCACTTGATTAATCAGTATGACTTTGTCATACAGTATGAATTTGTATCAAAACTGTTCCAAGAATGTTGAGGATCCTTTTTGCCATCTCAACAGCATAGGCTCGGAGTTGAGTAATCTGGGTCGTTGTCCAAATCCCAATCATCAACATTTCTTCTTTTTGTTGGTGTAGACAGCTTCCATGGACGCTCATTCTGACCAATCCAGACTGGAGGACCATCAATGAATTCGTAATATTCTCTTTCTCCTCTCTTTGAAGCTGCTTTCTCCTGTGAAATTTGCATTTGAATGTTGCTGCCTAAGCTGACTGCTGCGAAATTTCTACTGTAAGAACTGCCCAGAAGTGTGTTAGTTTGCATCCCAGTAAGTTCAGGATTCTTTTATCAGAAGCAACAGGTTGACACGTATTTCAACTCTAAACTTTTGAGTTTACATTAGCTGTGGCATAACAGTATTGTGGTGCAGCATAAGTTGCTTCAGTCATTCGAGATGTTCTTTCAAGTTTGCCAGCATTTCATCATCCTCAGGAGTGACAATGTTTTCATCATCCAGGTAATCATGCTAAGGTGCAAACCGGTTTTCTGATGTGTCTTCTGGCTTGTCAACGTTGTGCTGCTCAACTGCACCCTTCCTTAGCTTCTGTGACATTCTTGAGAAGTATGCAAGAATTTGTTGCTCTGTCAAATATTCATTCACATTGAAGAGAAGAGCGCCACCTGAAGCATTTTGTTGAACATTTGTTCAAATGAACGAAGTGACATGGTGCATATAATGCAGCACATGTTTTTGCTATAGTAATAGGTGAATAGTACCTCTACGGGTTTTTCTCATGTTGCTGGCCACCTGCGCTGCGTTCAATTTCTGTTTTGTTTGTTCACCTTCAAGAAACTTGCTCTCAAGGTACTGCACCTGTTTCTTTGAAAAACGAGTGAAAGCAGATGCTTCACGCAAGGCCCACCCCTGTTCAAGAGGTTGCGTCTCACTTTGATGGCATGCGCTTTTTTGAGCAGCATGCGTCTCCAACTCCTCATTGATGTCAGCGCGAAGGTCATCCATAGCTTTAGAAGTGTGCAATTCTTCCAATCGAGTAATGTACAACCCTAAGAAACCTATTTATGGTAAGACATATAGAAGTAAGAATTAAACAAGAGGTAAAAGTACAGTTAAACAAGTAGGCATATGTAAATGTAAACATGCCTTGAGCTGCATCGAAAAGAGTGAGTCTTTCAGGTTTGTACTTGTGTTTTCCACTGGCAACATGCCGAATTAGATTTGCGTAATAGTAAAACTGGGCGGTACATCCTGGTTCTGGACAGTCGTACAGCAAATCACGTTTCAACTCATAGCCGGACTCCGCCGTCGCTCAAGTATTCAAGTTTGGTTTATTCTATTGCTTACAAATGGCATACTATGAGTAAGACCAATGGGATGAGTAGAGATTCCGTTTTTGCCTTTTGAACATGAAAAATCTTTCAGGTCTCAAGTTCATTCTGAGTGAATGGTTCAGTGGTATCAAAACTCAGTGGAAGAACAGTGACTCGGGTGTTGTTCAGAAAGATAGTGAAAAATAGGTCAGTCTTGTTTAGGAATCAGATTATTTTGTCAAAGTTCAGTACTGAGTTTAATTTACACAGAAATACTTCAGGTGTGTATGTATTATTTATCAAAACAGCCAATATCAACGGTGCTGGTGTTCTTACCAGCACATCTCCAATCACTGTGTCGTTTCGCGGCACTGAAGGGCGCACAAGAACAATGAATTTACCATTTGTGTTTAGCCAGCTTAGCAACGTGTCTGCATAAACTTTGAAGTATAGCCAGAGTAACAGAAGATGTTGTCATGTATACTGTTTGATGTTTCTTTAGATTTGAAAGGAATGCTGTCCACACATTTCCACTTTTCAGACTTCGCAAGGTTGGGTCAGTGACCCACCTTCTTCTATCAGTACATTCAACTGAAGATACCTGGTGATAAATTCGTTACAACTGCCTTAAAAAGATACGATGTGTAAAATGCACTTTCAGGGCAGTACAACAGATAGAACTCTTCGTTTGGAACCGGTATTCACAGGAGAAAGCAGCTATTGAAAGTCATCAATATTACGAATTCATTGATGGTCCTCCAGTCTGGATTGGTCAGAATGAGCGCCCATGGAAGCTGTTTACACCAACAAAAAGAAGAAATGTTGATGATTGGGATTTGGACAACGACCCAGATTACTCAACTCCGAGCCTATGCTGTTGAGATGGCAAAAAGGATCCTCAACATTCTTGGAACAGTTTTGATACAAAGTCATACTGTATGTATCTCAACCTCAATTAATCAAATGATAGCTCGAGAAACGCTCTATATAGTAAAAGAATCCTGAACTTACTGGGATGCAAACTAACACACTTCCGGGCAGTTCTTACAGTAGAAATTTCGCAGCAGTCAGCTTGGGTAGCAACATTCAAATGCAACTTTCTCCAAAATGCCCCAGTGAAATCGCTCATATTTTACATCAAATTAAAGCTCTCATCAAGGGCTATCAAATAAAGAAATAAAAAAGGGGGGGTAGGAGGGAATTTTTTTTGCAGTGGGCAAAAAAGCGAATTTTGGGTCAACAAAAAGTGAAAAGAAATCGTTATAACTACAGAACGAAGCCATGTAGAAATGCGCCGTATAGCTCGTTGGAAAGCCAAGAGCAAGCTCTATCGTTTAAAAGAAACCCGAACACCATGCGTTGAAAATTGGCATAGTTATGCTCAATCGAATAAGGTACCCCAAATTTGACCTTTGACCCCTCGTAATTTGCATATTAGGCGGAGTTGGGGGCTGATAGTTGGTACACATTGGTTTCCCCTAAGGTACATCATTTATGCAAATTTTGAGCAAAATCGGAGAGGTCGACCTATTTTTGTGCATAGGGAGTTCACTACAGGGTTGCCGGACTCAGACACCCACTCTTAAAATGGGCCACAGTCCCCAATCTTTCTAACTGTGCTTATTACGTAGCTAGATCAGTTGTCCACCTAGGTATCTGCACTTGCGCGCTAATGTTCGTCTCTCTTCATAAATTGAAAGCAACTTTTCTGGCTGTCGTTCAGGGGGAATCGGCTGATAATCGATGAAGTAAGGCGATATGACGAGAGCGTGTAATCATAGATAGCATGCAGTAATTAGTTATTGATGTGTTGATGTGCTGGAATGTAAAAAACTAATTTGGAGTTCAAAATCAGTTGTTTGATACACACTCGGTCATTTTTCTCAAAGATTTACAATTCGGGTTCGAACCGATTTACATGACCTGACCACAAGCTGAAAATGCGTAATCTGGGGTAAAACTTGAATATAGCATGCGGTAATTAGTTGTTGGTGTGGAGAAAATAAACAAGAGACCGGAAGCAGTCGTTTTATACCAAATTTGATCGTATTTGTTTTGTTACAAATTTCCAATCGGAGTAGTCATGTCAGATGGGCGTCCGATTCCATATTACACGTCGGAGCGTTTTTTTTGGTAATATCGAATCGGCGCAAAGTTAATCGGCGCAAAGCGCAAAGTGGCGCAAATTTTTCAGTGGTTGCGTGAACATCTAAGATACTGTAGCCCGCGAAATTTAAATTCTATTGTCCCTCTTCTTAATTTGTCGTTGCATAAATGATGATTGTCTCAGGACCATTTCTAATTCGCAATATGCACTGCATTTAACCTTCAGGGACTCAAGTTAATGCGTTAATTATTTTATTAATTACTATTAATTGTTGTTAATTACTCAAGTCAATATTTCAAGTTTAATACCGCTCTGGAATCCATAAGTTTCGTTGCCGACATCAGCGTGGGGTATAGGCCTAGAACAACTTCAGATACATTAGCTCCACCCATTTCCGTCTTTAGAGGAGCGGCTTTTTAACATTTGTAAATGAAATAAAGATGAACGAAACGGTACCGTTCGTTGAAGACGAAGTCGGCGTCGATCATAATTGTGCTCGGACGATGACTAGCACTCCTAACAAAGCTACTGCGGCAACAACGTAAGTGTGGTTTTCATAAGTTGGTAAAAGTTAACAATCTCGGTCCCCGGTCTAATCACAGCAAATTCGGGCGGTCCTAAATTGCCCGGATTAATAAGGCAGAGCCGTATGAAAAATGGTTTGCAAATTTCACAGCTGATTTTGGTATTCGTATTCGTAGCCAAGAGAGAACTCGGAGTGACAGGCGCGCGGATCGCTATTACTGACTAGACTATACGACCAATAAAACAGAACAGCGAACGATTTACTGTGAATACGCCTTGGAAATTGTTTTTGAAGTTAAAGTATGCAACTCGTTTGCTAGCGATGTTTGATTTCCCTGATTCTCAAGCGGTAAGCCTGGCGTGTCTAAAAGTGTACGGTCCCGTGTAAGGAACAACGTAACGTACAGAATACACAGAATAAATAACTCTCTAGATTCGTAAATAAGAAATTTGATTCGCCGCAGCAGCAACAGTTTCTGTGCTCTCAGATTGCTGGTGAGATTATAATTATTATAATAATATTAAGTCAGTACTTTCCCAGCCCAGCAGTACTTTTTTACGTTCGCGTTACCTTCCAAACAAGAAGCTAAGTTAGACTACTAACCAGTTCAAGGCTTTAATGTAAATGATTCCCGGTCCATTCCTCCACCCACGAAATAGCCATTTTTAACCTGAAAAGCTAAGATTGAACCTAGGCCTAAGCTAAAACCAAGGCTTTAATAAAGTCAGGGTGGTTGGCGGGTGGGGGAATGGGCTTCCTCCAATGTAAATTGGGGTACTGAACGCACATGTAAAGTTTTCCCGCATTAGCGCTGGTACCGTAAATTTGCGCTTTGCGCTTTGCGCCGATTACCTTTGCGCCGATTCGATATTACCTTTTTTTTGTTGGGCTTCTTCATGATCAAAGTTGTAGAGAGAGATGGGTGGGACTTGAACTGTAGTTGAATTTGCGTTCTAATCTGCGCAACGTTGCTTGGTAATCCTAATTTGTGCCATAGAGAAATGAACTTTTTAGGGAAGCGATTTGAGCACGGAATTGGGTTTATCATCACGCGTTGGCGATTCTGTAGGGCAAAAGATAAAAAGCACCGTCGGGACCGCAGCACCGTAGCACCGTCGGTCTCATCGGACCGTATTCCTGTTGCTCTCCTCTTCCGTTTTTAAACGCCGTCTGCCGAAAATCGGCCATTTCCCCCCACTGGTTCGATGAGACCGACGGTGCTACGGTGATTTGGGGATACAACCGAATTTCGGTGTTGCTCGGTAGTATGAACAGAATAATTCGGTATTTTCATCTATTCCGTTTCGGTATTTTTGCTACCAAATAAAATAACTGTGTAAAACTCAATATTTTGCTGCTTTTTAACGCACTTTGCCACATAATGTTTAAAAAAAGAAATAATGTCACTGCTTTTCGGTTATGTAACTGGCTATTACACAGTTTGATTGAGTTAAAATTTGCCTCAATTGTGCCAACGCCTTTAAGCGGTTGTCTGAAACAGTTTTCTTTTGTTTCTTGCCAACTTAGGCGGACCTAATAGCTGGAAAACATTCAGAGAAACCAATAGATTATGTACTAGAACTGTTAATTTTGTGCTAAGAACGCATTGAGTTTTTGTGGGCCAAAATTTTTTATTAACTTGTTTTGAAAATTGTCAACCTTTTAAATCCTGGGTACGCCACTGCAACAGACGCTCTGAGTGATGTCTCGTCCTCTTCATCAACTGCGACTATCATTTCTGGCTGGACACAAACCGATAATAAAATTCACAGTCTACTATTCGGTACACCCTCCTTTTAATGCAAATGTTTTTAAGAGTCAGTGTCTGATTCGATCGAGTCTTGGTATTCAGACCCAAAATTGAAAGTTTGGCGTAGAGGGCTGTAAGTTGGCACACTAATACTACTTGATGAGTTATTCAACTGCTGCTGAGGAATTCCCAATTCGACGCTCCACGCTCGAGATATAAGCCCGCGAAAATCGGCTTGCTTAACCATGGGACGAAAATTTTCAACTTTAATTTCTTTCTTACTGACAAGGGTTGGGACTTAAAAATTG
This sequence comes from Sabatieria punctata, assembly GCA_030248155.1. Taxonomy (NCBI): domain Eukaryota; kingdom Metazoa; phylum Nematoda; class Chromadorea; order Araeolaimida; family Comesomatidae; genus Sabatieria; species Sabatieria punctata. The sequence continues at coordinate 102,040 of JASANB010004288.1, forward strand.
GGGCTTTTAGGTAACTTTTCGAGTAGATTAAGAATCTTTAGTCCAAAATTGTTTTCGATGAAAAAAATTTTTTTCGCCCCCCTTTGGAGCCCCCCAGCTCGACTGGAACCCCCCCTAGATGCACTTTTTTATTTTAGAATTTCGTAGCGCTATTCAAGACCTACATTTTGGTGTAAAATATTCAAGATTTGAGAGGTAGGTTTTTGAGAAAATTCACTTTGAATGTCCAAAACCTGGAAAAATCGCCAACTTTCAGTGTGCTCAGAAATGTCGCAAACGATTCCTAGCCTTTAGATCGTAACTGAGACTCAAAAATTGGGGCTTTTAGCTAACTTTTCGAGTAGATTAAGAATTTTCAGTCCAAAATTGTTTTCGATGAAAAAATTTTTTTCGCCCCCCTTTTGGAGCCCCCCAGCTCGACTGGAACCCCCCTAGATGCACTTTTTTATTTTAGAATTTCGTAGCGCTATTCAAGACCTACATTTTGGTGTAAAATATTCAAGATTTGAGAGGTAGGTTTTCGAGAAAATCGACTTTGAATGTACAAAAACCTGCTTTTTTGTACCTATTGTCTGGCGTTTTTGTTCATGCAAAGTCAATTTTCTCGAAAACCTACCTCTCAAAACTTGAATATTTTATACCAAAATGTAGCTCTTGAATAGCGCTACGAAATTCTAAAATAAAAAAGTGCATCTAGGGGGGGGGGAAATTTTGGACTGAAAATTCTTAATCTACTCGAAAAGTTAGCTAAAAGCCCCAATTTTTAGGTCTCAATTACGATTTAAAGGCTAGGAATCGTTTGCGACATTTCTGAGCACACTGAAAGTTGGCGATTTTTCCAGGTTTTGGACATTCAAAGTGAATTTTCTCAAAAACCTACCTCTCAAATCTTGAATATTTTATACCAAAATGTAGCTCTTGAATAGCGCTACGAAATTCTAAAATAAAAAAATGCGTCTAGGGGGTTCCAGTCGAGCTGGGGGGCTCAAAGGGGTGCGAAAAAAATTTTTTTCATCACAAAGAATTTTGGACTGAAAATTCTTAATCTACTCGAAAAGTTAGCTAAAAGCCCCAATTTTTAGGTATCAGTTACGATTTAAAGGCTAGGAATCGTTTGCGACATTTCCGAGCACACTGAAAGTTGGCGATTTTTCCAGGTTTTGGACATTCAAAGTGAATTTTCTCAAAAACCTACCTCTCAAATCTTGAATATTTTACACCAAAATGTAGGTCTTGAATAGCGCTACGAAATTCTAAAATAAAAAAGTGCATCTAGGGGGGGTTCCAGTCGAGCTGGGGGGCTCCAAAGGGGGCGAAAAAAATTTTTTTCATCGAAAACAATTTTGGACTAAAGATTCATAATCTACTCGAAAAGTTACCTAAAGGCCGCAATTTTTAAGTCCCAACCCTTGTCAGTAAGAAAGAAATTCAAGTTGGAAATTTTCGTCCCATAGTTAAGCAAGCCTATTTTCGCGGGCTTATATCTCGAGCGTGGAGCGTCGAATTGGAAATTCCTCAGCAGCAGTTGAATAACTCATCAAGTAGTATTAGTGTGCCAACTTACAGCCCTCTACGCCAAACTTTCAATTTTGTGTCTGAATAGGGCAAAGGGCCAAGACTCGATCGATTCAGACACTGACTCTTAAACTCTTTCGCGTTGTATCCTGATATACCAAAGAATGGCCGACTTAATCGGTCAGCTACGGTTTATCTACTACAGCAAACACCACTAATAATGCAACGCATGTAGCTAAGGTGACAAGTTATCAAATGGAAGATTAGATCATGCGGGAAGAAACGAAATACAAGGCAACAGTACACACATCCGACTAACATAGTTGCGTCACTTTTGCATTCGCATTCAGTCTATTTGCACTAGTCGAACATGCACCAACCAGCTAGCCTATATTTACATCAATCAGCACTGTACGTCTAGAAGACGAATCCAAATTGCTAGCTCACGTGCCGTTTATGCTGTTCAGACGAGCGTACACATCATGTTCCACATGGATTCTGTCCAAACGAACGTATGGGTATCTAAGAATGTACTGTATGTACGCATAATAATCCTCAAAGGAAAGAAATGTAAAAAGGTTAAAATCCGATTTTTGTGTTACAGGGCACCTTACCTTTCGGGCAGACATGCGTACCGGGCGTGGATGATAAGTTTATAGCAGCGGTCAGGGCCAGAGTAACAGGCTTGCTGTCCGAATTTCGGCGGAATCCAGTGGCGCTCTTCATGCATCAACACTATCTTCCGGTGGATTCAGCATGTCCACAAGTAGAAGTACCCAAGTATACCAAAAATACCGAAACCGAATAGCTGAAAATACCGAATTATTCGGTTCATACTACCCAACACCGAAATTGGGTTGTATCCCTAAATCACCGTAGCACCGTCGGTCTCATCGAACCGGTGGGGGAAAATGGCCGCTTTTCGGCAGACGGCGTTTAAAAACGGAAGAGGAGAGCAAAAGGAGTACGGTCCGATGAGACCGACGGTGCTACGGTGCTACGGTCCCGACGGTGCTTTTTACCTTTTGCCTTCTGTAGGCTAGATATCTATTTATATTGATCGTAGGGCTAACGGTACCAAAGATACGACCCTTTGAAAGTAGGCCTACTGTTGAAACGGCCGTTGAGTCGAGGTGAATTTCAATCCAGTAGTTTTTAGTTTTCCATGCATAAGTAGGTATCTACTCCATCTGCCAAGCTAATTATTATTATTTTCCACACAGACAACTAATTACTGCATACTTTACTTACTATATTCAAGTTCTACACCACGCGTTTTCAGCCTGTAGTCAGGTCTTGTAGTTGTAAATCGATAGAAACCCAAATTGCAAATCTTTGGTAAAAAACGACGGAATGGGGTATCAAACAAAACAACTGCTCTTAATTTCTAGATTATTATTTTACATACCACCACAAAACATCTAATTACTGCATGTATACTATCTCAACTTAGGCGCTCTCACATCCCCGTTAGAGAACTTGCTATAAAACTCTTACACATAGATGCACATTATTAAAGCCCGAAAGTGCGGAGGCGGACACCTGCCCTAGCTACAGTACAAGCACAGTTAGAAAGATTGGGGTCCAAAACACAGGACTGTGGCTCGTTTCAAACAACGAACAACACTATACACTAATTTGTCCGTATTGGACTTATGGATGGACGCAGTCGGTGTCAGTGGCGGCACATGGGTGTGTGAACAATGGCGGCTGCCAACTACAACACTATTAAAAAATTGAAGAAAGAACGTTTCTTGGTTATCTTTTGAAAGATAGCTACCAATTTTACCGTGTGAGTAGGCCTGCCTACTGTATTGTAAAGATCCTTGAAAAACAAATTATAAAAGTGAAAAATGCGCCATCGTGACAACTGCTGATTAAAACAATCGTAGCATTTGAGTCTGCCAACAGATATGTCTGCCCAAGAGTGTATGGGTCGATACGACAATTTGTTATCGAATAAGCATAAGTATAATAGTCTTCTTCCAAGCGACTGGCAGGCACTGGCACTACACAAGACAGTGGCCCTGTTTAAAGTGTTTCCTAGCATAGGTACCACACGCAAGTCACACAACCACCCAGCGCGCCTAAACAAGAAGCGTAAGCGAAGTCTTGCCCAAAACCTAAGCTTGAGCTGCTTATTATAAATTTTAAAGCGCGTTCTCTAGGTAATCTGGTGCCTTGCCTTCCTTCTAAAATTCTGTCTATCTACACTATAAATTATGCCATACATTCCAAATAAATATTTTAATTCGGTGCAAAATTAAACAAAAAAAGCAACCATGCCATACTTCTATTTGAAGTTATTCGGAAAACACGAACAAATCCCAGGCTTTTTTTCTCCTGTACTGTGTAATAGGGCACAATCGCTTAACCTTCCTAATAATTCTCCTCCCTATGAAGAAGACGATTATTTTGTTGTTTTCTTTAGGTAGGAGAAAGACAGGAAAACCATCAGCCATGAGTGAGCAGATGACCTTAAAAGGAACCCTGAAGGGTCACGGCGGATGGATCACTCAGATTGCCACCACTGCGCGCTACCCTGATATGATTATATCTGCTTCTAGAGGTAAATCTTAAGACAATAGACATGCGCATATCTACCTACGTACGTGACCAATTATAACAGCTACAGTCATGTCTCATTAATCCGGACAAGTTGGGACCGACCAATTTTGTCCGGATTAGCGAATTTCTGGATTAACGCAAAAACAGATTAAAAGCAAAAACACTTTTTCGGGTCAAAGGCCTAATGACTGCTTTTTGAATTTTGTTAGTTTTATATCAGATTCTGCAGCAGTACCTCCTAATTAATAGCAAAAGGTTTTTTCAGCTGGTTATGGTTCCTAAAAAGGCAAAAATAATCACATTCTATCATACATGTAACAGATCATTCGCCGAAGGGGATGGGGGTTGGGGGATCTTGCACCGGCCGGGGGTCTGAGCCCAAATTCTAGGGAGTGGTTGGGCACTAAAACCACTCAAAAAATCGGAAATTTTCGCCAGAAATCGTAAAAATCGCTAATTTGGGCTCAAATATACAGCTAAAAAATGCTGTTCTACAGGCGATTTTGGCAATTTTTGTCTCTGAGATTTTTAAAATTGCAAAAATTTGCTCAAGATATAAGAAGTGGGTCGGAAAAATCATCTCTGCGGGCTCCATCCGGGGGTTTGGCCTAAGTCGGGCATGGTGCAGACCCCCTGTTACATGTATGCATTCTGACTCAGCGAAAAGCGTTATTCAATTGAAAATCACACCTGAATTAAAAAATTGCGCATGATTTTTGTCCAAATTAACCAAATCCGGATTAACGAATCACTTTGCCATACAAATTTCGAAGTTTGGCCCTCAAATCTTCTGTCCGGATTAACGAGTCATATAACAAACAGTGGGGAAATTGGGCAAAAAAAATTTTGGCCTTCAAAAAATTTTTTTTAACAACTGTGGGTGTGGTACCTAGAACGCTGATTATTGATAAAAACCGACAATTTTATTAGCAATTTTCGTGTCTGCCGTTTGAAATTGCAGAAGGGAAGATCCCTTGTTTTGTGTAAAATCGGAGTTTATAGAAAGCAGAAACTGAGGTCTTCTAATCGATAGATAATATGCATCAGAGAGATAAGTAAAGTTTAGACAAGTCAGTGATAATGTGGAAGTTGAACCGAGACGACCCGATGTCAATGAGCGGTCACCCACAGCGTTCATTGCACGGTCACGGTCACTTCGTGTCGGACGTGGTCATGTCATCCGACGGTCAGTTCGCTCTCACTGGTTCTTGGGACAAAACGCTGCGTCTATGGGACCTCAACACGTAATTCTGACTGACTAGAAAGAGAGAACCTGTTAATTCTATGCTCAGAATGCCGGCACAGTTGGTGTATTGGTTTAGGCCGTAAAGCCACTGTGCGCGTGCTCGTGCGCTCATCCACGCGGCGGGGTAAGTTTCTTGTCGCAAAGAGTTGGTGGTCGGCACAAAGCTCCACCCACACCACCGAAACTGGTGACGCCGAGTAGATAAATGGGAACCGTCTGGATCTGCCATGGCATCTGAAAGTCGCTCCACAAAACATGCTTGCATTGGGAGAAAAGAAAACCAATGACGTCAGGACCTGTCTGACAGACCAAGAAAGAATGCCTATACCGGGAGCCCTCTTCGCACCAAGGCACCGACGGCCGGCCGTCGGGAGCTGACAGCACCAAGACGTCAACAGGCCAGTCGCTCTCTTAGTGACTGGCACCCAACAGCATGGCTAGGACGTGGCTGGACTGTGAAAGAAGGGCAACCCTCCGAGATGACGATTTATTTGGGGTTGCGAAACGGAATATGTAGGTTTGATCGTAGGGTCGTATAGGCCCACTGCATGAGATCGGATGCCTATTATAATACAGGTGACAAACACTGATTGCCCCTCCCCAGCGCAAATTAAGCATAGTAAGTAGGACATTTTATTGTGGGTTTATACTCACGAGCTCAATACTGAGTGTTCCTCTATTGGCTGCATGAACAGCTTGAAGATGAGTAGTCACCACTCATGTAGCCATGTCAGGTCAGGTCATCCGCCGAAGCGGGAGGGGTTGGGAGTCTGAGCCCAAATTCTAGAGGGTTGGGCACTAAAAAAACGCTCAAAAGTCGCTATTTTTCGGCTAAAAAACGACAAAATCGCTAATTTGGGCTCAAATAAGCTAAGAAGTGCTGTTTTACAGGCGATTTTTGCAACTATTGTGTCTGGAATTGTAAAAAATGCCCAAGAAATTACTTGCCAGAAAAACCGGAGTAGGGGTCGGAAAAATCGTCTCGGGCGGGGGTGATCCCTAACAACCGCGAGGTCTGGCCTAAGTTGGGTGGGGGCAGACCCCTGTTACATGTATGGTAGTCACTTTTGTCGTACTATTTTGCTCATTTTCAAGCTGGTCGTGCCGCCAATAGAGGGAACTGCACCGGTAGAAACAAACAATTTTTCCGTTCAGCTCACCTGAATGGAAAAATTTGGAAGGCTGCTGTGAGCTCAGTTCCTGGCCGTTTGTTCTGTAAATTAGCCTAGAGTTTCTTTTGTTTAAACTCTAGTGCCTGACAAATTTACAGGAAAAAAGGTAAGGTGGTGGTCTCGCAAAAGCTTTGCAAAATTTTCCGTTCAGGTGAGCTGAACGGAAAAATTGTTTGATTCTACCGGTGCTGAATGTTGAGCTCCTGAGATAAGCACGGTACCCACAATAAAATGTCCTACTTTTCGGTACTTTCATTTTTTCCGATCATGCTTAGTTTTTGCTGGAGAGGGGCAATCATTGCCTTTGGTAATAAAATTTAGTGTACCGTAAGGTGGTGCCATAGATATATGTAACAGGTCAAGCGCCGCTAAGGGGTTTGTCCCGGGCTGGGGTCCCTCAATAATCACTGAAAACGATATTGGGCGAAAATCCGCTAAAAAGTGCTAATATGCGGGAAAATGGCTGTTTAGAGCATACATGCGGCGGAAAAATGGGTGGTTGGTTAGTCAAAATCAGAAAATTTTTGGGGTGGGCTTACCGATTTGTGGGGGTCACAGCCATTTTGGTGGATGAGGTCAGGAACAAAAGTCGGCTTCCGGTTGGGGTTGGGCAACCCCCAGACCCACATGCCCATGTATGATTTAGAGTTTATTTTTTAGCAATTTTCGTGCCTGAAATTGTAAAAAAATTGGCAAAAAATTGACCCAAAAACTGCGTCCCAGAAAGATCGCATAGGGGTGGGTCGAGAAATTATCTCCGGGGCGGATCTGGGTGTTTGGTCTTTGCTGGTGGGGGAAGCCGCAACCCAACCCCCTGTAACATGTATGGTACCATATAGAGCCCCTTCACCTACTCTTTCTCTATTCATGGGGGCCGGTACAATTGTCAGAAATTGGAACGGAATGGAACCAAAGTGGAATGACCCGAAAGGGCGACTGTCGCTCTGTTTCTCCTCAAGTAAACAGTTTCAAACGATCGCATTTCAGTGGAGTGACGACCCGCCGATTCGTGGACCATTCTAAGGACGTGTTGAGCGTAGCTTTCTCGGCCGACAACCGTCAGATCGTGTCTGGTTCCAGAGACAAAAGCATTAAACTGTGGAACACCCTGGCACAGTGCAAGTACACCATACAGGTGCTTTCTGTAATTCTGTAATCGAAAGTGACTATAAAATAAGAGAATAGTGTTTGTAGGACGAGTGTCACCAGGACTGGGTGTCGTGTGTGCGGTTCTCTCCGAGCAATCAGAACCCGGTGATCGTGTCGAGTGGATGGGACCGTTCGGTGAAGGTCTGGAACCTGGCCAACTGTAAACTCAAGACCAACCACTTCGGGCACGCCGCCTATATTAACACGGTCACCGTCAGTCCCGATGGTTCTTTGTGTGCTTCCGGAGGAAAGGTAGACAGAGCTTATTGCACCGATTACGCAATGATGTCAGACATTTTTACAAGGTCCATAAAAATAAGCCATCATCATTTAGACTTTTTGCTGTAGCAACCGCAAATCTCAACCGATTTGAATGAATGAAAGATAAATACAGTATAGATAAAAAAATGTCCCATCGCTTTTTCGGCCTTCACTCAAACGTTTCGTTCTCAGTCACTTCTTTACCGATTTGGCTCAAATTTTCAGCAAAAATTAACAACATGGTTGGCTAAATATTCTGCAAGTGTGGTGCCAAAATTCCGACTCATGCTGGTTTTATGACCTGAAAACTAGGAATGAGGGTGGTCCACGCAAATCTATTTTTTTTCGGTAATACAAGGAGTACAGTCCTGAAACTTGCAGGAATGATTGGTGTTGCTATTGGGCATAACATACTAAGTGGGCAGCCCTGTAGCTCAAAGGGCACTAAAATGGGGGAATTTCAAAAACATGAGTGAAAATCCCATAGTTAAGAAATCTGCACCTTCTAGAATCAAAGCACTGAATCTGTTGTTAATCAACATAGATTGTAGCAGGAAGTTCGACAAATAAATGAACCTGATATTTAAGCTCTGTTCCACACCATAGTAACCATCCCTGCAGCGTTTTTTGAAAATTGAAAATCTTTAGAATCGTCATTTTTCCGGTTTTATGAAGAAAAGTCATATTTCGTCATGTTTTTGAAATTCCCCCATTTTAGTGCCCTTTGAGCTACAGGGCTGCCCGCTTAGTATGTTATGCCCAATAGCAACACCAATCATTCCTGCAAGTTTCAGGACTGTACTCCTTGTATTACCGAAAAAAATTAAATTTGCGTGGACCACCCTCATTCCTAGTTTTCAGGTCATAAAACCAGTATGAGTCGGAATTTTGGCACCACACTTGCAGAATATTTAGCCAACCATGTTGTTAATTTTTGCTGAAAATTTGAGCCAAATCGGTAAAGAAGTGACTGAGAACGAAACGTTTGAGTGAAGGCCGAAAAAGCGATGGGACATTTTTTTTGATCTATACTGTATATAGTCTTGAAAGATTGTTTCTTGAACTTTGCCGTCAAAGTAGAAACAGATATTTTGGCAACACGAGCAAGAGCGATTCGGTCTGGCTTAAGAGTCAGTTTAAGTTAATGACGACCTTTGAGCGGCCAAAGTTTGGGCGAGGTTCTTCGATTTCGCTCAAATTTTGCATGCACACACACATTGATGTTAGAAACATTACCTGCAATTTTCAGCTTCCGGGAAGCCCCGGTTCCGGAATTAGAAAAATCAATAATTTTCGTTTTGTGGCATTAACTTTTTTATTGGTGGTCGTAGCGAGTTAGGAGTGGCATTTTTGAAATCCTCGCTTTCCGCTCTATCAGAATGTGTGTTCAGTACTGTATTCTGTGACAAAATTTTTTTTTCATACTTACTCGGGACCCCCCTGCAGCCAACCCAGTAGGACAAGCGCAACTAGGAAAATATTTGGCCAACACTACCCTATAACATATAAAAAAATAAGCAAAATCTATTTGACCTCTTTTGACCAAACAGTGGTTTGAATGCCGTCAAGTCGGTGTGTTTTTCACTATGAAAGACTATACAGCAGGTTCTGGTCTCATGTTTGGACGGCTATAACTATTGAACCGATGGACCGTTCCTGACCAACCTGGTACCGATTTACTCTTTATTGCACGGGCTTTTAAACGACATACAGTATGATGCTCTTTGAGATTGTTTTGGCTCGGAATTTTAGTGCAATTGTAGTTTCCGAATTTTTAGAAATTCAGACACGAAAATTGCAAAAATAGTCTGAAAATAACAATTTTTAACCGTATTTGAGCCAAAATTTGCAATTTTTGACAATTTTTAATCCAAAATTGCGATTTTTATGCGTTTTTAGTACCCAACCCCTCCCCTAGAATTTGGCTTCAGGCCCCCGGTGCCAAGCCCTCACCAACCCCACTCCCTCTGCAGTGGATGACTTGTTACGTGTATGCTTTCAGTAGATGTGTATATGTACATTGTATGTAAAAATGGCATTGTAATCAGAAGACAAATTATTTTGCATTTAGTTCCTCGCCGACTGTTCCTCGCGCGACTTTTCCTCGCCACGTCTTTTCCCCGCGCGACTTTTCCTCGTAGGAATAAATATGACGAGGGTACACGAGCGTTCTTATCAAGCCTAATGCAGGGCACAGGTCACTTGGCCGGTCGGCGACAATCGGTTAGCCGTTGTAAATCATTTTTGACAGCAATGCACATCTGACAGTGCTGAAAGTCTTGCTTTATTTCTCTGTTTGCTCATCGCGCGTAAAGATGCCGAAAAACTAAGTGCAGTAGAGAGAAGTTTGATAATAAAGTAGGTGGACTAATTTGGGTCGGTCTCCAGAAAATCGTCCAAAAACCTTAAAAATAGTTAAAAATCTATCCAAATTTTTGCAGAACTGAATAGTGGTATGTCAGACTACAAGCAGAAAACTCGCTAAAATCGATTTCTTCAAAACTAAGCTAAGAATCTTGGGGTTTGAGCTTGTGTCAATTGTCTGAATTCAAGCTCTTTCCTTTCATTACTTGGGCGCCATGAACCCTCTTGTTCACTGCTGTGTCCAGCAAAACGGAACACATCTACCAGCAGCATCAACCCGGGCTGTCCCCTTCCTTTATCATGACAGATTTCGAGCTGTCTGCTGGTCATGTCCCTCCCAAATTTCGTGTTATCGCAACAGCCTCCTGCATGACTATCTTAGAGGGATCGCTCACAACTTTTCCCTGTGTGTTGTTGCATGCATACATGTAACAGGGGGGGGTCTGCCCCCCACCCGACTTAGGCCAGACCCCCCCGGATGGGGACCCCCCCCCCCCCCCGAGACGATTTCACTGACCCCCCCCCCCTCCGATTTTTCTGGCAAGTAAATTTTCGAGCAAATTTTTGCAATTTTTAACACTTTCACACACAAAAATTGCCAAAATCGCCTGCAAAACAGCACTTTTTAGCTGTATTTCAGCCCAAATTAGCGATTTTTGGCGATTTTTAGGCAAAAAATTGCGATTTTTCTCGATTTTTCTCGATTTTTGAGCGTTTTTTAGTGCCCACCCCCCTCCCCCAAAATTTTGGCTCAGACCCCCCCGGCCGGCGCCAGACCCCCCCAACCCCCCTCCCCCCATCGGCGGATGACCTGTTACATGTATGGTTGCATGTGATGTACCCAGGGGTGTAGGGTGCGTGCAACCCCCTTTGCGGCGTGGTAGAGAGGAAAAATTAGACAAAAATAAGAGAAATGTATTTTATTATGTACTAAAACTGTCTAGTTTACGCTCAGAATACCTTTTAAATGCGTTTTCGAAGGCTAAATTCTCAAAAATTTCTTGCCCTGGTGGACAGAAGCCCAACCAGGCCACTTTAAACTACTAAAACGTGTAAATTCTGTCAATTTTAAGCTCTGAATGCTTTTTAAACACGTTTTTGAAGGCTATTGTTGCGAAATTTTCTCGCCCTTGTTGGGCAGTGGCCCAACTAGGCAACTTCAAAATTTTACATCCACCTTTGCAAAATCGCCGTATAATGTATGTATATGGTTTTTCAGCTGTAGATAGCAGTTGGAACGTTGTTATAGCGTACTGTACAAAACGGAGAAAACGTTTTTATTCCTACGAGGAAAAGTCGCGCGAGGAATAGTCGCGCGACGAAAAGTCGCAGCTAGGAAAAGTGGCGCGAGGAAAAGTCGGCGAGGAACTGTCGCGCGAGGAACTGTCTGCGAGGAAAAGACGTGATATTAATCGGGCACATATTACGAACTCAATGTCCCAGTACACGAGCAAAGCCTAAATCAATCGCGCTTTTTCCAAACTTGGCGTTTCGAGTAGAACAGTTGAAAAATCTGAAATGGCAGTGATCTGTGTATGGTTTGTATGCTAGGCTTATGCTGTTGTTAGCATACATGTAACAGCTCCGGACCGACCTGGGGGAGGGGGTTTCCTCAGGTGGGGGGCCAGGGGGTTTCGCCCAGAGGGGGGGTCCCAAATTTCAAAAAGCTCCAAAACACCTGGAAATGCGTTTTTAGCACGGTTTTTTCAGTAAGGACGCTAAAAATCGCTATTTTACCCTGCCAAATAGCGTTTTATAGCTAAAAACAAGCAAAAAATTACAAAAAGGGTTTCCAAAAACCCCGATTTCTCTTAAATATCAGCAGTGGAAACGCCAAATTCGGTTTCCAAAGGATTTTCAAGCGAATTTCGGGCTAAAAATTAGGGATTTCAGAGCCAGTTCGTTAGTACTGGGGCCGCAACTAGTACTTGTATTTTTCGGTCGGGGGGGGGGGGTCCCCCGTAACCTGTCTTGGGGGGATGAGGGGAGGTTTGGCCTTTTCAGCTAGGAGGGTAACCCCCCAAACCCCCCTAGTACATGTATGGTTGTTAGCCTTCTGAACCGTTTCATGGAAGAATTATTCACAAAATAACTAAAAATCTTTTTTTATTACTCCGGAACCGAGAAGGCCTGGGAGCTAGAAATTTAAGGTAGTGATTGGTGGACCAACGCATGCTCTTGTGAAAATTTATAGCATAACAGCTCAACCGGAACCTGAGCTTTCACAAGGACACCATAAACAAACATTGCACTAAAATTCCGAGCCAAACCAATCTCACAGAGCATCATGCTGTATATCGTTTAAAAGCCCGTGCAATAAGGAGAAAATAGGTACCAGGTTGGTCAGGAACGGTCCATCGGTTCAATAGTTAAAGCCCAAACATGAGACCAGAACCTGCTGTATAGTCTTTCATAGTGAAAAACACACCGACTTGACGGCATTCAAACCACTGTTTGGTCAAAAGAGGTCAAATAGATTTTGCTTATTTTTTTATATGTTATAGGGTAGTGTTGGCCAAATATTTTCCTAGTTGCGCTTGTCTGTGTTCCTACTGGGTTGGCTGCAGGGGGGTCCCGAGTAAGTATGAAAAAATTTTTTTGTCACAGAATACAGTGCTGAACACATATTCTGATAGAGCGGAAAGCGAGGATTCCAAAAATGCCACTCCTAACTCGCTACGACCACCAATAAAAAAGTTATTGCCACAAAACGAAAATTATTGATTTTTCTAATTCCGGAACCGGGGCTTTCCGGAAGCTGAAAATTGCAGATAATGTTTCTTACATCAATGTGTGTGTGCATGCAAAATTTGAGCGAAATCGAAGAACCTCGCCCAAACTTTGGCCGGTCGCCTGAAGAAAAAGGTCGTCATTAACTTAAACTGGCTCTTAATAATAAAACAGGTTCCGACTGCTGATTGCTAACCAGGCTTTACTGGTAAAGTAACCGAAAGTGTGCGTCAGCAGTAAAGGTTCTTGTTCAGCGCCTCTCATAGTCACCGACTGAGAGAGTAGATGACCGAAACGGTTTGCTTAGTGATTTAGAAAAGGTGCCTAAGTTTAACAGTAGAAAGAAAGGTTTCAGGACGGCAAGGCTATGTTGTGGGATCTGAACGAAGGCAAGCATCTGTACACCCTGGACGCCTCTGACACCATCAACTCGCTCACTTTCAGTCCCAACCGCTACTGGCTCTGCGCCGCTGTTGGACCTGTCATCAGAATTTGGGTATTTTTATCTCTCTCTACCCCCTGATTTGGGCTTAGACCCCCTACTACCAAGCCCGTCCCCTTTCGGCTGTGTTATGGTGGAGAACTCCCCACCTTTTCCTTCTCTTTGTCCTCTGGGTCTTTGTCTGACCTACTACCGTCAGAAAGGAATTATTTTAGTTTTCTAAACTAGATGCAAGTGGGCTCTAACTAGTTTATTTTCCCATATTTTAACTGAAAGAACCTTGATTTTAGCCAAAAATCGAGTTTTTTTGCTTACACCACCTTTCCTCAGCCTCAACCCGTCAAACGAAAGATTGTTTATTCCTTGTCCTATCTGAGTTGCCATAACCTAGTATGGTTTAGTAGTTGAACTTCAAGCGGTATGGTAGGTTCCCCTTCAGCCAAGGCATCGGGTAATGCCACCATGATAATGGTAAAGCCAAGTGCGCACAGCTTGTAATCTCTGAACGTCACTCTGTCTTTGTTCATCTGAACTGAAGGGACATCACAATTTGAACTAGGTTTTATTATATCGACGCCAATAATAAGACAACCGAAAGCTACGTAAAGTACGCCGCCGATCTTACGCAGCGCTCAAATGGGGTAGGTCAGGGCCTGAGAGGGGTCGGGTCACCGAGTTTGTCCATGTCTGAATCAGACGTGGGCTAGCATTTCGGCTGATGGGGGGGTAGAATTACCAATTCCTGAGGGGGGCTGAGGGGGTGGTAAGCCAAAAATCAAGATTTTTTGGCTTATTTTTCTTTAAAATAAGTTAAAATAAGCTATTCTGAGCTCATTTGCACCTAATCCAGGCATATTTTTATCATAATTTTCTATACAAAATTGTTCCAAAAAATTCCTGAGGTGGGTAGCGGCCGGCTGAGGGGGTAGGTCAGAGCCTGAGGGGGCTAACCCCCCTTTGCCCATGTCTTGTCTGGATATGTTGCTAATTGCCTGAGTATTAAAGAGAGCATGTAGGATCTGGAAGACAAACGAGTGGTGGACGAGCTGAAGCCAGACATAGTGACGGGCAGCAAGAAGGTGGCGCCGCTGTGTCTGTCGCTGGCCTGGTCGCACGACGGACAAACACTCTACTCCGGCTACACCGATAATGTGATCAGAGTCTGGCAGGTCTCCATCGCCATGAGACAGACCGGCGGCAGTTTCTAGTTACTTTCTTACTCTTCCACCGTTTCAGCCATAAATTATTACTGTTGAACGCTGTCCTTTCTTACTGTCGTCTTGTTCGCTTGAAATCGATGACGCTTTTGTAAAAGGCGCCAATATGTGGACTGCATTGCCTTGCCGGTTCTTCGGGCGCGCTGGGGCGCCGATTACGTATTTGGCCTGGCCCTACCTACTTTTCGCTCGGTTTGTGTATTTTGACACTAGCATAATTGCTTGTAACACAACGTTTTTAGCTATGGTCGAGACCAGATTAGCTGGTTTTAGCGAAAAACTACGATTTTTAGCTATTCTGAATATACTCTACAACTGCACAACGTATTTATTTCGAACCAGACCATCTCCAACTCCGTATTTATAAATTTACGCGCCAGTTTGGAAAGCGCCCAATATGTACTCTACGTACGTGTTAGTGTAAAGCCGAAATCGCAGGGGAAGCAGTCCTTTTTCGCTTACTGAACTTCGCATCTGTTGGGCGCCAATTACGGATTACCAGTGCGAAGAAAGTTTTTATTGCACGTACAGTCATGCCGTCTCGTTAACCCGGATATTCGCCATCCGGACAAGATTTGGCCAGTTCCCAACTTTTCTCCATGTTATATGTCTCATTAATCCGGAGAAGATTTGCCGTCCTAACTTCGAAATTTTAGTATGTAATGTGATTGGTTAATGATTAGGAGAAAATCCTTGTGTAACACTTCACAAGCTCAGATCTGTATTTTTAATGGAATGTGCTCTCTATTGAGTAACATTGTGACTTTTTGCCTTTTTAGGGACTATTTGACGCGACACAATTGCAAAATTTATGTGCAACTAACAAAAAATTTTAACTAGGGTTCCGACGATAAATCGATATTGAAAAGTCGATATATCGATCCTTTTTTATAGATATCGATATCTATATCGTAATATTTCGCACCGATATTTTTTGTGTGGAAAAGTAGGAAAAAGCAAAACTCACACCAAGTTTATTTCTCCTGAACAGTAAAGAAACCTTGGCCAAAAATGTCCTACTAAATTTCGTCATTTGAATGCAACCGATTTTATGGCCAAAGAAATGGCGTCCGGGCCGAAATAGAGTGGAAGAACTTCTCTTACTGATTAAGCATTTAAGGCTTTTGGATTGAATCCGTTTGATTAATGCATAGGTTGTTGCGCTTTACAGCTAATCTTTTCTTCGCACCGCATGTGCCCAGCCAGCCAGCCACAATTGTTTGTAGATGAGATGAGAAGTCTATCTAATCTACTGAACGAGAAATCGAGACAAGACAAAAAAGCCAAAAAACTTTTTTAGGTTAGGAGCAGAATCGAATATCCACCTCCTTCTAGATTAAGCAAGCTAGCTGTTAGAGATCAGCTCAGGTTCCGATTTGCCTAGGTAGCTAGCGGGTTGATCTCTTGCGGGTTGATTGTTGTTCGCTTCGCACGCTTTTTTCTTCAGAGTGCACTAGCTAATACTGCCTTGTCTCGTTAAGTGCCGACAAGTTGGAACGGACAATTTTGTCGCGAAGGAAGCTAAAACACCAGTTTTCGGCTCAAATCTTCCAATAACACAACTAAATTAGCGAAATCCGAATAAACAGATCACTTCAAATTCAATGCAGATCTGGTCCTGAAATCTTGTGCGAATTAACGAGACATGACTGTCTATCAGTAGTAAAGAATAACGTAGGATCGGTGACATTGATTGGCTGCCGAATGAATGAAAGTGAAGGTTTGTTCAGAGTTTGACCACAGACGGCAGAGAGTGATGTCGATGCTTCGAATGGGTGGCGGTCGTTTGTTGGAGGCGGGCAGACAGCTCTTGTCCAGGTCCTCCACACGCTTACTACATCGCGGTCATGAGGTCACTCCTCCTCGCCGATTCGTTCCTGTCTGGGTAATCCTTCTTTCTTTCCTCTAAACACACTGCTACAGTCAGGTAAATTAAGCCTTATATCGACACAAGCCTATTAAGGCTACCTGTCGATAGACGTCTATAAGGTTATGGATCTATTGCTACAAGACCGCATGTTAGCCACAGATGGTTACTTAGCTTTAGATGGCTCTGTAGCTGTAGCCATGGATGGCTCTGCTTTTGGGGAGCCATAGCTTTCCATGGCTACAGATCCTTCTATGGCTTGGCTACGGAGCCATCTAAAGCTAAGTAGGCATCTATGGCTAACATGCTGACTTGTAGCCATAGATAGCTATCAATAGCCTTAGTTATTATATCGACAGGTAAGCCTAAAAAGACTTGCGTCTCTATGAGGCTTAATTTACCTGACTGACTTAACGCCGTTTATGCTACCGGTAAATAGGCTTGTGGCACCATATAAGGTACCCCCAGGTTCGGCAGATGTGGTGGTACCGTACAAATAGTGTCGGTCATAGAAAAGAGCATCTGGCCTTTTTTCGAGTTTTCCGAATAATTTCAAATGGCCGTCATTCCGTCAATTTTCAACCGAATGAATAGATTTTTGGCACGATTATTATTATTTGCTTACAGTTTGTTTTGGCCTGCTGGCCTTCTGTAGTTATGCCATTCCCGAAATGAACTGACCCGAATATTCAGACGTCAATTTTGAACTTACATTTCTCACGAATTCTTCATCGGATCTTTCCCAATTTTTGAAGGTTAACCAATCTACACATGACTAAAACCCCTGAAGAGGTCAGCTTTCTAGCACAACCGGTTATAATCTGGCGGATTTTCACTTTCAGTGAATGTGACAAATTAGCATTGCCAAAATAGAGCGGTGGCGCGCTCTGAACATAAAGCATGACTGTATACCTTAAGTTCATGCATGGGTCGGAAAAACTCGGAGGGGGTATGGAGACCTCGGGGGGGGGGGGGGGGGTCCCCCAAAAAAGTCCAAAAAACGCCTATTTTGCCTTAAATAAGCGAAAATTTTGTCCCTCCGGGAGGAGGGTGGCGCGAGGGGGTATGGACGACCGAGGGGGTGGTATTGGCCGCCGAGGGGAGGGCGTTTACCCCCCATACCCCCGGCCCATGTATGCTTAAGTTAGATGTTCATTGTGTTCATACATGTGCATGGGGGGTGCCCAGAGGGGGACAGGGGGGACGAAATAAAAATCTACCAAGCGTTGCTAGAGGCTGCTAGAAGGCCTCCAGATGCGATTTTGAGCCACAGAAATCAATTTTGGCAACTACGCAACTACGCACCCTTCCTCCAGGCAACTACGCACCAAACCCGAATTTTTTTCAAATTTTCCTGAAAATTTTCGATTTTTTGGCAACGTTTCTGTCAGAAAGTGGTTTTTTGGCAATTTTTTGTTGAAAATTTGATTTTTACCGAAAATTTTCGAATTTTAACCGAAAATTTCGTATTTCTAGCCGAAATTTTGGGCAAAAATTTAAATTTCCCGCCAAAATTTGAATTCCCCGCCGAAAATTTGAACCTAAGTTAGGCAACTACGCAGGAACTGGCGTCACCCCTAGCCGCAATGTTCATTGTGTTGTGTTGCCTTAGTTGAGACGATTGTAATCAACCACCCCACTGGTTCGTATAGCCCTGCTTTCTGTGCAGGCGATAACACCAAAAGACTATAAGACTGGGACTTGGCCAAAGCAAACCTTACACAAATAATATAATAATCGTGCCAAAAATTTATTCCTTCGGTTAAAAATTGACGGAATGGCGGCCACTTGAAGTGATTCGAAAAACTGGAAAAATGGCCAGGCGGAATACAAGCAAAGCAACAGGTCCGGCCGGCGTGGGGGAGGGGTTTCCGTCAAGTGGAGGTCGAGTTGGGTTTCGCCTTGAGGGGGTCCAAAATTTCAAAAAGCTCCAAAACGCCTGGTATTGCGTTATTAGCACGTTTCTCAATAAGGAGGCTAAAAAAGCTATTGTAAGCTGCCAAATAGAGTTTTAGAGCTAAAAACAAGCAAAAACAGATAATAACACTTCCAAAAACACTGATTCCTCTTAAATGTCAGCAGCGGAAAGGCAAATTCGGTTTTCAAAGGCTTTTCAATTAGTGATTTCTGAGTCAGTTCGTTAGTACTGGCGCCACTTCCAGTACTTGTATTATTGGGTTGTGGTCCCTAAACTGTCGCGCGGTCGGGGTTGCCCTTTCTAGCTAGAGGGTAACTCCTAAACCCCCTAGTACATGTATGCCAGGCGCTCTTTTTTATTTATTGCCAACACTATTATATTATTCTATAATAATATGGTGCCACTACTTTGGTACTTGTAGTACCTGTACTCATACATGTAACTTGGGGGTCTGCGCCCCACCCGACTTAGGCCAGACCCCCCGGATGGGACCCCCCACCGGAGACGATTTTCCCGACCCCCCTCCCGACCCCGACTTTTCTGGCAAGTATTTTTTGGCAAATTTTTGCGATTTTTACAATTTCAGACACAAAAATTTCCAGAATCGTCTGCAAAACAGCACTTTTTAGGTGTATTTCAGCCCAAATTAGCGATTTTTGAAGAATTATAGCAAAAAATGCGATTTTTTCGATTTTTGAGCGTTTTTTAGTGCCCAATCCCCATACATGTGCATGGGGGGTGCCCAGGGGGGTCAGGGGGGGACGAAAATAAAAATCTCCCAAACGTTGCTAGAGGCTGCTAGAAAGCCTCTAGATGCGTTTTTAAGCTACAGAAATCAATTTTGGCAACTACGCAACTACGCACCCTTCCTCCAGGCAACTACGCACCAAACCCGATTTTTTTTCAAATTTTCCTGGAAAATTTCGATATTTTTGACAATGTTTCTGTCAGAAAAGTGTTTTTTGGCAATTCTTTGTCGAAGGTTTGATTTTTACTGCAAATTGTTGAATTTTAACTGAAAATTTCGTATTTTTAGCCAAAATTTTGGTAAAAAATTTAAATTTCCCGCCAAAATTTGAATTTCCCACCGAAAATTTGCAACTATTTGCAATCTATATCCAGGCAACTACGCACGGAGACCTGGCCGTCCCCCCTGAGCCGCCGACCATGCACATGTATGCCAATCCCCCTCCCAAAATTTGGGCTCAGCCCCCCTCCCCGGCGGCGCCAGACCCCCCAACCCCCTCTCCCGTTCGGCGGATGACCTGTTACCCTGTTACATGTATCCATAGCCAGACATGGGCTAGCATTTCGGCTGATGGGGGTAGAATTTTCAATTCCTGAGGGGGGGCTGATGGGGGGGTAGGAGCGCCTGATGGCGGGCTGAGGGGGTGGTAAGCCAAAAAGTTCGATTTTTGGCGAAAATCAGGGTTTTTTGGCTTATTTTTCATTAAAATAAGTTAAAATTAGCTATTCTGAGCTCATTTACACCTATTCCAGGCATATTTTTATCATAATTTTCTATACAAAATTCTTCCCAAAAATTCCTGATGGGGGTAGCGGTCGGCTGATGGGGGGTAGATCAGAGCCTGATGGGGGACCAACCCCCCTCAGCCCCCCCATTGCCCATGTCTGTCCATAGCCATAGCATGGGTAGGGGTAGCATGTACAGTCAGTCCCCGAACGTGGTGGAGGAGCTAAAAACGGCGTTAAGTGTCTGACTGTGCTACGTACAGACATGGGCAAAGGGGGGGGCTGAGGGGGGTTGGCCCCCCCCTCAGGCTCTGACCTACCCCCCCTCAGGAATTTTTTGGAAGAATTTTGTATAGAAAATTATGATAAAAATATGCCTGGATTAGGTGTAAATGAGCTCAGAATAGCTTATTTTAACCAAAAATAAGCCAAGAAACCTTGATTTTAGCCAAAAATCGGACTTTTCGGCTTACCACCCCCTCAGCCCCCCCTCAACCGCTCCTACCCCCCCCCCCCTCAGGAATTGAAAATTCTACCCCCCCCCCCTCAGCCGAAATGCTAGCCCATGTCTGGCTACGTATAGATAATTATAGAGTGCTAGCTAAAATTGGTATCGTATGCAGACATGGGCAAAGGGGGGCTGAGGGGGGTTGGCCCCCCTCAAGCTCTGACCTACCCCCTCAGCCGGCCGCTACCCCCCTCAGGAATTTTTTGAAAGAATTTTGTATATAAAATTATGATTAAAATATGCCTCTGGATTAGGTGTAAATGAGCTCAGAAGAGCATATTTTAATTTATTTAATGAAAAATATGCCAAAAAACCTTGATTTTAGCCAAAAATCGGACTTTTTGGCTTACCGCCCCCTCAACCCGCCCTCAGGCGCTCCTATCCCCCTCAGGATTTGAAAATTCTACCCCCCCTCAGCCGAAATGCTAGCCCATGTCTGATCCTATGCATACATGTACTAGCACTGTTACTCTCCCAGCTTAAACTAAACCCACTTATTGGACTGATTGAGTGAGTGCTTTATTGTTCAGCAACAAATGTGCATGTTCTGCGGGATGATGACAATCGCCTGGTCCTACCCGTTTTATCTGTACTGGATTTACGTGAAGCACTACAAACAGCCGAGCGCCATGATGAAAGTGAACCCTGAATTCGACGACCGACTGCCCGAGTACGGCAACGAAATGCAGAAAACTCGACGAGACCACTGGCCGTGGAAGGACTTCGGACCCTTCAAGAAACAGTTCGAGTGGTAGATGTAAAGGTTTGCTTATAGGTCTTAGCTTAGATTGCGCTCGAATAATTTTGGTAGTTGGTTATTATCTTACGCACGTATCAAGTCTTTTTTGTTATCGTTGATATCACGCGCGTTTCGTTGGTACAGCCAGGTATTTAACGGTCACGCATTTCTCGATTTTTATATTTATGGTGCGGGCGAACAGAATATTTGTATGATTAAATTACGTAGCATTATAAGAAATCCCTGACTGTGACTGTTGCACTTTTTTGTTTATGTGGTATCGGTGTTATTGTAAGTTGCATTTTGGCTGCCAATGCCTACTGTGAGAGGAAAAGCATTTACTCTTAGAGTTTTGGTCAGTCTAAAAAATCAAAATTTGATTTAATGCTCTTCCGTTTTTGGCTTCGCATCACTTGCTTCAATTGCTTGGCTTCTTGTCACTCTGCTGATTTGATTCCCTGATTGATTTCTGTTTTTGTATGATAGTCAGGCACTTTACAGCACCGCATATATGGTAATGTTAGGGGTCACCGCCTACTATGGGGGTAGTGGATAGATGGTACCCAAATAGTCCCATTTTGGCTATAATCAAGGTTTTTTACTTGTTTTTCGTTAAAATTTCCTCCGGTATGGCCGGCCGAGGGGGAGGGGTATGCCCCTTACCCCCCGGCCCATGTATGATTCTAAGCTCATTTACACCTAATCTAGGCATACTTTTATCATTACTTTCTTTACAACATTCTCCCAAACATTTCATTGAGTGGGTTAGCGGCCGGCTGAGTGGGAGGTACAGGGTCTGAGCCTGAGTCTGTAGGTCAGAGCCTGAAGGGGTAAACCCCCTCACCCCCTTGCCCATGTCTGCAGGACAATCTTTGGACCATTTTTGCAATTTCTTACAATATTTTAGATACGAAAATTGCCTCTAAAACAGCGGTTTTTAACTGTGGTTGAGCCCTAATTAGTGATTTTTAGTACTCTACCACTCCCCGTCGGCGGATGACTTCCCTCCCTATGGTGCCCCACACATTCGGGCACTGTGTTAGTTTAGTACCATGGCTACCTTCTAATTTCGTAGCATGTGTATATGTACGCTACCTTCGGGCATCGGAGAGGTACCATTATGCATGTGCAGTGAAGTGCCTAACAAATATGATGTATTATCAGTTGTTTGTAGTCGGTTTATTGCCCAGTATGGCTTGCCAGGTCTTGTTCGAAGCCATGTTTCCGGTCATATTCTGGTTATATCTTGCTCACTTTTGTAGTTTTTCTAAGATAAAGTTATATTCCCTGTCTCAGCTCTTAACTAGATTTTTAATTGGCCGGTTAACGCGGTCGTTTTGAATTGGAAGCATTGCAAGTGTAGACCGCTGCAAGTGCTATGAAGGCTGATCGACCTGCGGTTTAGACTGGTGGACATGGAGGCAAAGTGCCCTCCGGTTAACCAATTCGAATTCACCCTTTAGGCGAACACAATTGAAGCGTTCAGACGAAGAAATGCCTCAGTCCACTTTTTGAAAAAATTGAGTTCTACTCGGCTGCACAATCCCCTAACTATAGACGTGTTAAATACAAATCAGTTAGTCTGAAAACGTTCTATGTCATAAGTTACACGAACGCAATTTTTTAACAGTGCTCGAAATTCAGTTGAACAAAAGCCTAAGTCCAAGAAGTCAAGAGCCTCAATATTCACACTCAAAATTAAAACATTGGCTTAGACAGCTGAAAGTTGATACAGTAATACATAGTATAGCCGAGTTCTCAAACTCCTGAAAAAAATCCCAGATTTGATGCTTCAATTCGAGGATACAGTAATCGATCTGCTTAACTATTGAATCAAAATTTCGAATTTGATGTTCTGGCTTACAAATCAGAATTTTGACTTAAAAATCGGGGGGTTTAGAGTGCTTTTTGACTACTTTAAGAAGCATCGGTCGAATTGCGTTTTTGAAGAAAAAATTTTCCACCCCATTTCGGCCCCAATAGCTTATCTGTAACCCCTAAAATCTATGCTCTATATTTCGGATTATTGTAGCTCTATCCTTAAGCTACAGAATGGTGGCAAGAACGTTGGCGTACGCCTACAGGTTCTGGAGTAAATTAGGCCCCGGTAAGATATCCTACCCCATAGTAAAAATAAAGTTTAAGGGGGTGGACGGCAGGCGGGCGGCCTGGCGGGTTGGGCGGATTGGGCGGCCTGGCGGATTGGGCGGCCTGGCGGGTTGGGCGGCTTAGGCGGCCTGGAGGGTTGGGCGGCTTAGGCGGCCTGGCGGGTTGGGCGGCTTAGGCGGCCTGGCGGGTTGGGCGGATTGGGCGGCCTGGCGGATTGGGCGGCCTGGCGGGTTGGGCGGCTTAGGCGGCCTGGCGGGTTGGGCGGCTTAGGCGGCCTGGCGGGTTGGGCGGATTGGGCGGCCTGGCGGGTTGGGCGGATTGGGCGGCCTGGCGGATTGGGCGGCCTGGCGGGTTGGGCGGCTTAGGCGGCCTGGAGGGTTGGGCGGCTTAGGCGGCCTGGCGGGTTGGGCGGCTTAGGCGGCCTGGAGGGTTGGGCGGCTTGGGCGGCCTGGCGGCTTGGGCGGCCCGGCGGCTTGTTAAAACAGGCGAAGTTGACCAATCCCGCTAACATTATTTAGGATGAGACTTTATTCATACTTTGTATTTATTGCTAGTGCCACAATATCCTAAAAATCGCGAGTGAGCCGCCCTTTGTTAACTAACGAAACGCACCGGGATTGATTTCTCAGGTAAATCCACCTACATAAGCAGAGTTTATTGCTGGGACTCCTATAGCATAGCCTCAGTCCAGTACTTAATTGTTCGGCCGGACTAAGCAAGCTGTACGCACACCACTTCTCAGCATGTAGGAGCCAAATTATCTTTTTCGATACGGTTTATTAAAACACTCAAAAACAGTATGTACAGTAAAGTTGACCTTCTCTAAATACTTACTATTACTAAGGCACGGACATATCGGAAAATGATCCAGAAGATCGTTGTAATATTCTTGCCAGTTCTGGCAAACCCCGTTACAGGGATCATCAGTGGCCATGTCCGCGTTGAGCGCCGTGCAGTACTCTTCCCTCGTGATGCTCAAGCTCTCATCTCAAGGAAGAACCGGTCCACCAGGTCCTCAGGTGTAAAAGACATGCTTTTTGACTGAACTTCTTGTAAATTCCGACGAACCCGGTCTCACCCACTGGTTTAGTAAGATCTACCATTGCTTGAATCAGGGCAGCTGCTTTCACTCCTCGCCGCGCTCTGAGAAACACGCGACTAGACACTCCCTTTCCCGGAAACAGCAACAGTCTTTGAGGCAATGCAGCACCAGACCGAGAGAAGCCTTCGCCAGCTTGAAACCTGCTCAGAGAAAATTTGACCAATTGAGCCTATGCCTGTAGGCTTTCACGTACAGTAGGCGGTGGTAACAGAGTGGCGACTGAGACCAGCCAGGCGAGGTGGGGCCATTTTGAGAGAGGCTAGCAAGTACGCATGTATCTCTAGAACACCGCCGCCCCACCTGTATACATAACCAGAGAGGCCCGTCATCCATCACAAATAAGTCTGACGGCGGCTTGGCCCTCACAGATTTGTGTAAGCTAATTAGATAACCAGCTTGGCCGAGTGACTAACTAACACAGGCGCCCGCCGAGTCTCTAAACGTGTTGAGGTCTCTGTGGCTTTATTCTAATATGGCCCCGAATGTAATGGAAATCGGAAAGAAACTGTGTACAGAAAAGTCAGCGTTGGATTGGCAGCGCGAGTTATGGTTAATTGCAACGTCCTTAAAGTGTGCTCAGGGCCACAAAATGACCGAACGGAAAAAGGAACAACTGTCTGACGGTTTCGTCTGGGGCTGTCCAAAATGTGGCAGCCAGAAAACCATAAGGAACGGCTCGATGGTTGAAGGAAGCAAACTGCCACTCTCCACTCTCGCCTACATCTTGTATTTCTTCGCCACTGACGAGCCGGCTGACCTAGCCGAACGTCTGCTACGTGTGGCCAGGATGCACGGCTTAAATACGCGCGCGCACAGTACGCCACTCACCTCACCTCGATGAGTTTTCTTACGGGCAGATCTACTCGCAGCACAGAACAATTTGGAGTCAACAAACTAGTGGCATAACACAGTGCTACCGCTTGCTCTAAAATTAAGACAAAGTGTATATACTATACCGTGCTGACCATGTACTATCTATACTACTGTAAACTGCTAATCTGTTAGCGCAGTACTTTTCTGCCATAAACTCGTTCGCAGTAGCGGTCACATTGCTATGCTAGCTGTTTATTTGGCCTGAATTGAACGAGATAACGATGCGATGATTGATGGCTCTTTCTGGGGGCTGGGCGGCCAGGCGGGTAGGATATCTTACCGGGGCGGTAAATTAGCTAACAGCTGAAAATCACAAATGTTTGCGTCTTTTTCTAAGGTTGATAAAATTTTGAAATAAAATTTCTCATTCAATAATCATTGTTTAAACTTAAAAATCGGGGGCCTTAGAGTACTGATAGACTAGTTCAAGAAACATTTATCGAATACCGCTTTTGAAGGCAAAAATGGGCCTTGCGCCACCTTTTGGCTTCTTATTCTGCAATCGTTCAACGTAGGTTTTACATTTCAGATTATTGTAGCTCCATTTTTTAAGCTGCAGATTGATGACTAGATTGCTAGTCGCAATCCGAAGTTTTGGAAGGCAATCAAACCTACTAGCTATAACTGCTGTATTACTCTTACTGATCTTGTTTAAATTTTTGACTATGGACTTAGGCTGTTTTATGGTTTAGACCTTAAAACAGCCTAAGTCCACTATCACAAATTTTTAAAAATATGCAAATCAGGAAACATGTGGTGGCCCAAACTCAGGTGCAGAGTAGCACTGGCATGGGCCTCTTTTGCCATAATACACTTTAGGCCATAGCAGTTTGCACAATTTATTTCAGGCTGCCCGAAAACTTTGAACGCGTTTTTCTCGTTTCATCTATTTATGGACTGAGGCATTTCTTCGTCTGAACGCTTCAATTTCTCTGTTCGGATGCCTGTGAACGCGATCGTCTATTTCGCCGAACACTGAGTCCAGTACATAGTTAAGGTGTTCGCGAATACCTGGCCGAACAGCAACCGAACACTAAAAATGGGCGGGGAGAACACTCTCAGAACACCTGCCGGAACGCAAACACCCCGAACACCTAAGAGACATTTTAGGGACACTTTAGGAACACTAAAATTGGTAAAATCGCCTGTCTTTTTAACCTTTATTTGAGCCCGAATTAGCTATTTTGGACGTTTTCAGCCCAAATTTACTTTTTTAGTGTCCCTAAAGTATTCCCAAAGTGTTCCTGAATGTCGCTAAGGTGTTCGGGGCTGTTCGGGTGGGGTGTTTTCGGGTTGTGTTCGGGGTCGTGTTCGAATTGTTCGGAGGGTGTTCACCACGCCCATTTTTTGTGTTCGTTGGGTGTTCGGTCGGATCGTCGATTTTTGTGTTGGGTGGTGCTTCGACGAACACTTGCGAACACAAAAATTCATGATGAACTCATTTGTTGTGTTCGTTTAATGTCTCCTGTGTCGTAGGACACAGGAGAATTGGAAAGGGTTAATACCAGTACGGTGGCACCTGCTCTCCCAGTCTGTCGAAGTCTAACTTCGCTGTTTGTAGCGATTTCGAAAGTGCCAATGCCTTCTGGGTGGCAGAAGTAAAAGTCCGCCTTTACTATCTGTGGCGTTAAGTGCCTGTATGTAATAGCTTACTACAGTCAAACACTTAACGCCGTTTATGGTACTGGCACCATATACCGGTACATAGGTTAATGGCACATGGTACCCCAACGTCAGGAGACTACCACATGGTACCAGATTCGTGCCATATACGTATGGTACCACTGCAGTCTCCGAATCTGGGGGTGCCATATGGTGCCACTAGCCTAATCAGTACTATAAACGGCGTTAAGTGCCCGACTGTAGTAGGTACTTACGATATACGTACATGCAATAGTATCTTACCTTGTTTCATGGTTCTAGTTGTTGATCCATTTTGCCAGGCATACCAACTATTCAGGCACCCAGTAATGCATCAGATAGGAACGCGCAGTAGTGCAAAGAACGGCTGTAGCAGAATCCTTAAAACGCAGCACAAACAACTGGCCTTATAGGGCAGACGAATGGCGAGGCCGCCGAGAACGTTCAGTCAGACAAAACCAGTTCTGCATTCACAATAAAACGCTCTGCCAGTGTACGTATGTGGAAGAGCGCCCTAAAAAGGCAGGTTTGTCTGTCCCAATAGATTAGGCTCTTGTTTCCTTATAGCTACCCTAGGTCACCCAATCTCAGTGTAAATACGTACGTCCACTAAGGCTGATTTTATGGTGACACAGGTTTAGAAGTACGTATGTATAGGTAGACTACGCACTCTGACTGACTGACTGGCGCTAAACAATTTGATAAATGACTAACAGATGGTTAGGTGTTTAGAAGCCAGCCTATAACCGACCAGGTAGGTCCGTTTAGCTCGCCGCCTCATAGATTATCGTTTTTGGTCTGACCACCGAGGTTTTTTATTATTCAGCTTTACGATTCTCTGTGTCTGAAAAGTCGATTCTTTCCTTTGTTTCAAGTTGCCACTATGATTTCAGCGAAATGTCTCTGGTTCGTCTCAGTGCAGTTCGACTTTTGCAAGCGTCAGTTGGAATCGGCAAGACGAGTGTGCGGAGGTGGCATAGAGGGTTCGAAGCTACCCCTCCTAGACGATTCATTCCCATTTGGGTATGCAAATTAGTTTTCACCCTAGCAGCGTCAATTAGCATATACGTGCTGTGTCCCAAAAATGACAACATTTCCAGCACCAAGGACGGACTGGATGGATTGTCGGGGCAGGGCCGTAGCCCCTGCGTTAGGCCACACTGCGGGCCCATCAAGCACACCCACATCCTGCCCTTCCTTCGCTGCATTCCCTACTAGCCTAAACACATGCTCGGTGTCAGTCTGGGCGGGTCTCAGTTCAGTGGTAGCTGGCCCCGTTTCCGTTTGTCCCAACACGTGTGGTTGCTATTGTAGCTTTAGGTGCTTAGGCAGCTCCCAGCTGGTTCCCATTTACCTACTCACTGTCACCAGCTTTCGGTGGCCTGGGTTGGGCTTTGTGCCAACGACCAACTCTTGACGGCAGAAAATTTGCCCCGCCGATTGGATGAGCGCACGAGCACGCGCACAGTGGCTTGGCGGCCGAAACTAAACCAACTGTACCGGCATAGAACCAAACTTTAACACATAAAATTTCAACGGTTTACGGCAACGGTTTCGAATTTCAGCATTGCACAAAATGTAGCAAAAAGAAAATGTTGTCATATTTTTGGGCGCACACTTATGGTTGGTTTAGCAACAAATGTCCATGTTCTGCGGTATGATGGCAATCGCCTGGTCCTATCCCGCTTATCTGTATTGGATTTTCGTCAAGCATTACAAACAGCCGAGCCATATGGTCAAATTGAATCCCGAATTCGACGACCTACTGCCTGAATATGCTAATGAGATGCAGAAAACGCGACGCAACTATTGGCCGTGGAAGGACTTCGGACCCTTCAAGAAACAGTTCGAGTGGTAGATAAAGGAAAGCCAATTTTCGTTAGGTTCTTCTTTTGTACATAAACCGTATCGACGTAGATTGTTTGTGCACGCTCACTTTCGGTTGTTGACATGTGTATATTGTCAATTATCAGCATTAGAGTGCGAACAATAACCGGAAAAATCCAATAATGCAGTCAGGCACTTAACGCCACATAAGTACCCCTGCAGTAGGCATCGGTGCCTTATTTGGCGTTAAGTGCCTGACTGTAATACTTAAAACTTGTTCAGCTGAGTAAAAAGTCGTATTTCACTTAAACAAGTGCACTCCCTAATAGCTATATTAGAAACGGGAAACTGTTAGACTTTCTAAAGCCAACTGTTCATGAACCGATGTTTTATGTTCCAAACAGTTTCAGTATCTGGGACATGAAAACGGCAGTACGTACACCGAACCCAATTTAAACAATACCAGTTCGCGCTCTGATTAGCATACAGTATTTGTAGGTTGCTGCAGTTAAGGATGAAGGTGCAAGAATAAACAGAATAAACAATGTCTTACATACAGCGTTGTCAATTACTGCTTGAAAAACTGCACTGAGTACAGTAGTACTACTACAGTCTGGCACTTAGCGCCGTTTATGGTATTTGAATTCACCCAAAAATGTTCGTAAAAAATCCGGACAGCAAAAACTCTTCGAAAATCTGTCAATGAACACAACCTGAACAAAACTCGGACTGCATAAGTTGATATCTGACAGTGGTCCCAGTGCCATATAATGGCGTTTCTGTCAGTTGACGCCGGTCTACTGTCCACAACAGAATGCTTTTGTGGAAGTGTTCAATACCACATGGTACCGGTTTGACAAACCATATGGTACCGGTTTAACAAACCATATGGTACCGGTTCCTAGGCTAGTGGCGCCATATATGGTACCGTACCAGTGCCATAAATGGCGTTAAATGCCTGACTGTACTACAGTTAACAATTCGTACGTCGGTCAGATAAAATGGATTCGGGCTGGTAGAAATTCGGAAATTTGGGGTGGACTTTCCGCTTTTTTGCAATTTTGGTCGGTGGGTCCAGCATATTGTACATGTAACAGGTCGTCTGTTGAATTGGGTAAAAAAATCCAATGAACACAAACCACTTCAAAACGCAATTTCAGCCTAGAAAGCGCTGATAAAAACTCGCTGGGCTCAAATAAAATACCGCTAAAAAATCGCTGTTTGAAGGCAAGCTTGGCCATTTTCGCGTTTGAAATTGTTTTAACAAACCTGCGCCTCAAAGGTCAGAGTCCTAAGTTGAAGGTATGTACCTCCAGTAGTAGGCCCACTCAGTATTACGTAACTGGGTACTGTACGTACCATATCAAAAAAGTCCCGTCTATTTTCTTCTGTACAGTACAGTAATTGTATCTGCTTGATAGAGCACTGCAGAAAAGCAGAGATGAAACAAGAGCCAAAGGCGATAAATTTGAATAGACCTCGTTATCTGTACCATCTCAGCCCCAACTGTTAAGAAGAAGACATTACTTCTTTCTAAATAAGAAACCCAACCAGTATCAAGGTTTCTCCCAGCTTGAAGCTAAGCTAGAGATGAGATCAGTGGTAGGAACGGTGCAACTTTTGCGGAAAGCCACCATTCTCAGCAAAGGCTGCGTGCGCTTATGGCATCGAGGCTTTGAGGCTACACCCCCACGCCGGTTTATTCCTTTCTGGGTAAACTATTCAATTGCTTATTACAGTAGCATCGTGACCGTCTGTCCATAGTACAACCGTATACAAATACTGTATCAAAGTAGAAAAGGAGTAGCATACTGTACTGTACGGGTTGGCAAAAGTTTATTTGAAAATCGTGAAATTTAAAATGAGCCAGCCGAGTTTCAAACGGAACTTCAAGCTTTTCGTAGCTTGAAAACCCGTTAGGTTAATGGGCTTAGCTGACTTTTCGGGGTCCCTCCAACTAACAGTATATAGGTATTAATTAATCACTTTCTTGCTTAGGCTCAGGCTTAGCCTTAGGCTTAGGAGTCAACTGAATACGGTAGATAAAATTGAAATTTTTGTTATTGACCACTAAAAGTCAGTTTTGCCGGTTAATGTTTCACAGGCTGCTTTGTTCCAGCAACAAGTGAGCATGTTCAGCGGGATGATGGCTCTAGCCTGGTCTTACCCGCTCTATCTCTACTGGATTTTCGTCAAGCATTACAAGCCGCCATTTTTGATGAAGAATGTAAATCCAGAGTTCGACCAAATTCTGCCGGAATACGCCAACGAAATGCAAGGCAAAAGACGTAATTACTGGCCGTGGAAAGACTTCGGGCCGTTCAAGAAACAATTTGAATGGTAGATTCTATTGATTGAATGTACGTTAATGCATACATGTAACAATATACGGTACAGGAGTCCAATATTACAAAAATCGCCAAAACTCCTGAAATCCGTGTTTTAAGCGCTTTTATTTACTAAAAGCAGCACCGGAAACGCTAAATTTAGTTAAGCTAAAATTCATAATTTACGTTTTGCCTTTGGGTTAGAATGGGTTAACTCCTAAGCCTTCTAGTAAATGCATGTACGTATATGTCAACAACCCGTTCGAATTAACCTGTGCCATATGGCACGGATTGTATCCACGAACACAAATTTTGTGTTCATCATGGAATTTTTGTGTTCGCCGAACCACCCCCGAACACTAAAATCGACGATCTTCGAACAATGGGCGGGCGAACACAAGACGAACAGCACCCGGAACAAATAAATTGGTTAATTGGAATGGGTAACAGTGCGTGTCTGTGTACTGTTTGTTAGGTAAAATAGCAACTGTTTTGCACCAACCTTGTTCTGCTACTTTGACAGCGGTTAAAACAGGCAGTAACGATCAACTACGTAAAACGCTGCACAGAACAATCGTACAGAAAGCAGAAAATGCATAAGACTAAATACGGAATGAACGAACCAATAAGTTAAAAACTGCACCGCTAGATTATCAATCAGCTGCTACGTGTGTATGTACGTAGAAAAGGCAAAAACACCTATGCACGTTAGAAGATACCTACAATAAGTGTTAGAGGATATTACAATCAGAGCGGACAGTCGGTAGCCATTTTCTTGAGAATGCTGAGTCTTTGATCGAGCGTGCTTTGTAGTTGATCCCGTTCTTTCTTGTTACACGGCTTGCGCTTCGGTACCATACTGTAGAAGCGTGACTGCAGCTCCAGCAACTGAAACACTCGCTAGCCTTCACTCTAGAAAGTCGCTCTTGGCAATGGTAGTTTGCGCTGTCTGTGATGGCGGCCCCGGCACGGACCGAAGTATTTATGGTTTTTTGTGTTTTTTTGGGTTCGTTCGAAACCTGTCGAGGCGATGGGAAGTAGAGGACACAAAGCCCAACCCAGGCCGTCGAAAGTCAGCAATGGCAAGTAGATAAATGGGGACCAAACCTTAGCTGTCTTGCACACACCGACAGCAAAAGGGGAGGATTGTTGTTAAGGAGGCTGCCGGACCTTGTGTCTCTTCCTGCTCTATAGCAGGTGGTTACTCCTAGTCCGAAAGGACAAAAACTTACAACTACAGCTAGCCTAACTAATCACGTGTCTTTGTCAGAACCCATTCTTGGTCAGATTGCACAGGGCCCCGTCAAAAAATAAACAAAAAACCTGGCAGATTTTTTGCTGTCAATCTCAACCGATTTGAATGAATTCTTGAAAGATTGTTCAAATGTCTACTAGGATGCTCTCTTCTTGGTTCCTGAGATGTTCGCCGGCAAAATCGAAACACCGATTTTGACAGTGAACAAGAGAGATTTTTATTATTCTGTTGCACTTCGTAACAGACATGGGCTAGCATTTCGGCTGAGGGGGGCGGGTAGAATTTTCAATTCCTGAGTGGGGGCTGAGGAGGGTAGGAGCGTCTGAGGGGGTGTTAAGCCAAAAAGTCCGATTTTTGGCTAAAATCAAGTATTTTTGGCTTATTTTTCATTAAAATAACCTAAAATAATCTGAGTTCATTTACATCTAATCCAAGCATATTTTTATCTAATTTTTATACAAAATTCTTCCAAGAAATTCCTAAGGGGATAGCGGCCAGCTGAGGGGAGGGTGGGTTGGGGTCAGTTCGCCGCGACCGGTTCGCCGCGCCCGGTTTGCCGCGAGCCGGTTCGCCGCAGGGTTATACCGCCGCGGACCGGTTCGCCACAGATAATAATTTTTAAATTCGGTTTAGCAAGCATGCATGGAAGCTTAGTGTGTGAAGAGAATGTGGTAGTGTGTAGTACGTAATGTACAGCATGTCGGGACTGGTATATTATAAAGCCAGGCCAAAATTATCATATGGCTGTGCAATTCTACCTGCGTTTGAACTGGGAGGCGGCCTTCCCAAGAGCTATGCTTTACGTTACGAAAGAACTCTCAATGAAGTCGAGCGCAACAATAACAAAGTAGAGGCATTCCATCGGCACATCCAAGCAATGCTGCAAATGCACCATCCTACGATTTGGAAGTTAATTGATGGTCGGTATTCTAAAAATTTTGCAACACATACATTGTACATACAGACGTTTTCACGTTTCGGGTCTCCGCAAATCCCAACAGTTGCGTGATACGCTTATGGAAAGTCAGATGGCGGGGCTGAACCACCAGCAATGAAGAAACAATACCGTGTCATCAACGAACGCATTTTGCGCATTGTTCAGGCTGGTTTCGGTCCAGAACGGGAACGCACCCTCTTTGAGTATTTATCTGCTTTAGCTCACAACTTCTCGTATTAGCGTATGTACGTATTTTATTCTGTTTACGGTAGATTCATCAAATTTTTGTTATCAATTCGCTTTGTGTGTAACTGTTATTGTTTCTATTCTCGTGCGCAGTGCGTATGACGATTTATGATCGAAAACTATATAAATATGTCTACACATTGCCATGCATGCTTGCTAAACCGAATTTAAAAATTATTAATCTGCGGCGAACCGGTCCGTGGCGGTATAACCCTGCGGCGAACCGGCTCGCGGCGAACCGGGCGCGGCGAACCGGTCGCGGCGAACTGGGCGTCTCCCGGGGAGGGTAGGTCAGAGTCTGAGGGGCTCAGCCCCCCTTTGCCCATGTCTGCTTCGTAATAAAACAGAGTCATAATTATATTTTTCAGAAAAATTAGGGCAGGGGCGGGTTGAAAAAGGAGTCTCCTGTTAGTGTATGTCAGGCAGACATGGGCAAAGGCGGGGGGCTGACCCCCTCAGGCTCAGACCTGACCCCCTCAGGATTTGAAAATTGTCCACCCCTCAGCCGAAATGGTAGCCCATGTGTGGGTGGGTTGGTGAGTACCTGTCGGTCGGTGGAGTTGAGTTGTCGGTCGAGCAGGTTGTGGTTGGTGTGAGTTTGTATGGTGTGGTGCAGTTTGGACAGACGATTCCTGTTCATCTCTACAACGCCGCGCAGCTCTTCCTGTCGTTGTCGCAGCTCGGTTGTCACTTCATCCTCCTGCATCAGATACCCACTTATTATTTCAGTCAGATCACTTTATCCATATTTAGCTATACGCCCGATTGGGCTATTCTTAGCTATACATGGCTAAGTGGTTATTGGTGGCGTTTCCAGGGGCGTGTAGTGTTTGCGGTGGAGGTAGGAAGAGGAAATCTATCATAAATAAGAGCCAACCCGGTTCACAGCTAAACAAGGCAAAAGTGCCGTGACTGTAATTGTGAAAAGAGCTAAAAACCGCGCAATTTAAAACAAACAAACAAACAAACAAACAAACAAACAAGAGTTCGGCAGACTGGAAACTGCAATCTGGTCAGCATTAACCGAGTGGAACTTTGTCAGTCCACCAACAGCCAGGGGATGATAGCCGCGTATAACTGTAAGTCCGATTGGGATTTTTTGTAGCTATGTGCAAGTATTGGCTAATGTAGCCATCCATAGGTTGCATCTATAAATAGCTGCTTTTGTTTTTGTCACAGCTATCTATGGCTATGGACACACGTTTTCGTCATAGTTGTCTACGGCTACAAACAAGCATAGTCAATAGCGTCACTTAGCCATGTGTAGCTTACAAAATAGCCCAATAAATGGCTAGAAATTACCTGCAACTTGGCGCTGGTGGATGCGGCAGAGTGGTCGGTGTCTTCGTTGTCCAGCAAGCCTAAACCTCTACTTTAGGACCAATTCAGAGTCCGACCGAAGAGAGTTGCCTTGAGCTTCCAGCTCTCGCTTTATTCTGCGCTCCAACGCTGCCATGTTACTGGCTCCCAGATTGAGAGACTTGATCAGCGTCTTGTTAGGCGACGTCACTCCGTTCAACTCCGACACGTCTGAAATAACTCTCAGCATACAGCTATTAGCATACATGCGCCAGAAAATGGCTTGGGTGGGGTAGTCAAAATAAGAAATTTGGGGGTGGGCCTTGCCATTTTGGCAGGTCGCGGTTGAAAATCGTCTAGGCGTGGGGTGGGTTTGTCACCCATCCGGAGGGGTCTGGCCTAAGTCGGGTGAGGGGGGACAGACCCCCTGTTATGTATGCTAAAAACGGTCTCAAATCACAGTTTTTCGGCTATAAAGGCAAAAAAACGCTAATTTGGGCTCAAAGACAGCTAAAAAGTGGTCTTTTGCTGGCGATTTTAATGTCTGAAGTTGTAAAAACTTGCGCAAAAATTACTTGCCAGAAAAATCGGAGGAGGGATTCCGGAAAATCGTCTCGGGGCATACATGTAACAGGGAGACGGTCATTTCGGTGCCGACGTTTCGGTGCCGGTTCATTTCGGTGCCGACGTTTCGGTGCCGGTTCATTTCGGTGCTGATTCATTTCGGTGCCGGTTCATTTGGGTGCCGTTCATTTGGGTGTCTCACAAAAAATGTTTGGTAACTTGGTTTCAAATTAGGGATGCAAATGGTATCCGGTATTATTTGGTATTTCTTTTAGATGCAACAAAAACTCTTCCATTGAGGCAAAACTTATATATTTTTGCTGAAAAAACAAAAAGTATGACTTTGCGCTCATTCCAAACAGCTAGCGGCTTGTTTATCAACTATTTGGAACTATTTGGTATTATTTGTGTCGTGTGAGTGCGTGTATGACAGCGTACGTATGTATCTGCATATGCGGTTTAGGTGTGGCTGATATTATCAGAGTGGTGTATTCGCGGAGCTGTTACCCCTCGGTTGTAAAACATGTCTGCTATAACTGGCAGGACAGCGAGACTGGTCCGCTGCCGGCCAGTTAGTGTGTAAATCGTAACCCTTCTTCTGCGTGTAGCCGTTCTGTTGCCCTTTTCTTAACTGTTGGATTAAAGACGGCCGTCCTCGCTGTACCTTTATGGCATACTAGCACCATGCTGCAAACACACACTCACGCTCCGACAACAACCACTTCGCGCCACCGTGTCAATTTGGTATAGAAAATACCATCTGGTATTTGGTATTTTTTATACCATTTGCATCCCTATTTCAAATGAATGCTGTTTTATATACTGTATTATAATGGACTAAGCTATCCATCTTTATTGCCACGGAGGCACTCAGTCACAAGACATGACCCCCCTCCCAAAATTTTGGATCAGCCCCCCCAACCCCCCTCCCCCCATCGGCGGATGACCTGTTACATGTATGAGTATAGCATTCATTTGAAACCAAGTTACCAAACATTTTTGTGAGGCACCGAAATGAACCGGCACAGAAATGAATCAGCACCAAAATGAACCGGCACCGAAATGAACGGCACCGAAACGTCGGCACCGAAATGACCCCAACCCCATGTAACAGGAGGGTCTGCCCCCACCCGACTTAGGTCAGACCTCCCCCGATGTGGACCCCCTGAGACGGTTTTTCCGACCCCCCGATCTTTCCAGCGAGCAATTTTTTTAGCAATTTACAATTTCAGACACAAAAATTGACAAAATCGCCTGTAAAACAACACTTTTTAGCTGTATTTCAGCCAAAATTAGCGATTTTTGACGATCCTCCTAAAATTTGGGCCGGCGCCAGAGGACCAACACCCTTCGGCGGGAGACACAGTCAGTCAAACACATATAATGGGTACGGTACCATATAAGTGCCCACTGTGCAACACAATTTGTTGCAAAAATCAATATGTTAATGAGTTAAAACAGCTGCTACCGTCCGAAGCAGAAAACTGTAGTAATAGTGGTGGTGGTACCTTTGCCATCGTGAGTTCCGTTGGTCTGTTCGTCGATCAAGGCCTGCACCAGTCTCTCCGTGAAGTGACCGAGAGTGTAGTGGTCAGCGGAGTGACCGTTGACCTGGCCAACTCTGGCACTCTTGGCTGGCGGAATCGATTTGGTGGTGGTATCGCTGGAGTCGGTGGCCGAACTCAATTTTCGCTTGGCGCCGGAAGACTTGGGAGTGGTCAGATCGGGGGTCGGCTTGCGACTGGAATTGCGACTAAAACTTCTACAAGATGTGCGGAAAACCCTGACGGGTGTGGATAGGAGCATACATGGGCCTTAGGAGGTGATTGTCTCTTAGGAGCATACATGGGCCGGAAAAATCCGGAGGGGGGTTGGAGACCTCGGGGGGGGGGGGGGTCCCCCGGAAAAAGGCAAAAAAAACGCCTACTTTGCCTTAAATAAGCGAAAATTTCCTCCCTCCGGGAGGGGGGGTGGGGTATGGCCGGCCGAGGGGGAGGGGTATACCCCCTTACCCCCGGCCCATGTATGCTTAGGAGGGGATCCCCACAAAAGCACGAAAAACGCCTAAAAAGTGAAAATTTTCGGCTAAAAAGCGAGTGGGAGGGGACATTGGCCGGCGATTGGAGGGGTAAACCCCTTCACCCCAGCGCCACATGTACGTATGGTCATTCAGATTCAGCACTCACCAACGGGCCGAAAAAATGGGTGGTGATAGTCAATATCTGAAAATTGGTGGGTGGGCCTACCAATTTGGGGGATGGCGATTTTAGTGGGTGGGTCCAGGGACAGAAGTCGGCTTCAGGTGGGCCTGGTGGTTTGGAGGGGGTGGTGCCCAAGTAGGGGTAAACCACAGACCCATGTATGCTCACCACAACATGAAGCGAACGAACACAAATTTTACAGTTGGCCCAAAGCCCAAACAAAGAGAGCAGAATAGTACATCCAAAAAGGCCTCACCTCTCCCTCTGAGCATCCTCCTCCGACCACCTCAAACTATAATGCTTGCCGAGCCCTGGCATCCGGTAGAACTTAGCCATTTTGTCCTCACTGTTCTCAGCCAACTGCTGTCTGACGAACAACTCATCCTCCGGCTCCACCGGCACGCAGTACTCGCCTACGAACTGCCAAAACTTGTCGGGCATGTGGTTCTGTGGCCAAAAGAAGATTCTCCTTCTGCCCAGCACGTCCAGCTGGGGCACTGGGATGTTGGTAAAGGCCGACTCCGGTTTCTTCGGCACCCTAACTGAGCCGGGGGTGCGTATGGTGACCTTGCCTTCGGGGGTGCCGCTCCGCTTCATAAAATGAGGGGTCAGTCGGTCTTGAGCCAGCTGACTGGTGGACGGGTGTTGACCGCTGGTCAGCCAGGACAATTGGTCGGTGATTTTGGCCTGTCGGTCCATGTTGTGCAGCAAAATCTGTTCCAGTTCATGTTGCAGTGGGTCCAGCTCGTCTGAGGTGGCTGCATCTTGTTCGGGGTCGCGTTCCAACAGAGCTCCGTAGCGTGGACAATGGCGATCGTGGTCGAATGGCGTCAGGTCCGGCAGATCCGGCACTGGACAGCCGCCGGGCGAGTCGGGACTGGAGTCGGCACCTGGAGAATCAGTTTTTTATACTTACTTTTGTTTAGACTTTTCGAAATCAGCTTAGTCCAGTTGGGGAACAGACAACAAACAATGGTGAACACAAATTAAAAAATTTATTACAACTGCTCTGTGTTCGCCATTTAGTTAATCTAGCATAGAGTTCATTCATGCGACTTTTGCTATTTTGCCACCATTTGGGGGTAAAATTTCATCTGGGGGTTCGGTGTACATTACATACAAATCTGGGGGATTTGGAAATTTTTTGGGGGTTGGATTTGCCAAAATTTAGGGGATTTTTGGGTTTTTTATGCCTAACTAACAAGCATTAAATATGAACTACCTTTTTTGCGACCGCGCGACTTGTTGGAGGAACGGGACTTGTGCTTCATTCCGCTCAAGTACCTATCGATCTAACAACAATTTTTACAATTCCTGCTAATAGAATACCAGAGGAAAGCCGGTGGGTAAAAATCGCCTACCTACTAAGAAGTTGGAAAGTTAGAAAAAGGAAAATATGAAAAATAGAAAATGCTCCCGTTCGAACAGGTTGGAAATTAGGAAAACATGCACGAAAACATCCAAAACCACCACTGTATATTAATAATAATTAGTATAGTAATTATTCGTGTCTTTTGATAAGAATCTGCA
The DNA here is from genome assembly GCA_030248155.1 of Sabatieria punctata. NCBI lineage: Eukaryota > Metazoa > Nematoda > Chromadorea > Araeolaimida > Comesomatidae > Sabatieria > Sabatieria punctata. The sequence goes on from JASANB010004288.1 coordinate 141,120, forward strand.
TGCTTTACTGCTATCTGCACACGCTTTGGCTTCCTCTTCGAGGCCCTTTGGCCTACAATCTTGAGCCCGGGCCAAGCTGGACTCTAGTATGCTGTCATGCTTTACCCAAATTTCGTATTTCCCTTACATTTAGACTTGTGCTCAGGCTAAGGCTTTTTTGCTTTGATCATGTTCTGGCTTAGATTGAAATTACTTTTCCCAGTATATGCGCACGCTCACAGGTGCACACTGATCTCAGGAACGGATTCCAGCTTTATTATCGAAATTATTGAGTGAAGAAAGCAAGAAGCCAGTTGTGTTCAATCAATTGTCGTCCAAAGTTTATTGAGTTTACCAAATAATTTACCCAGTACATGGGCACCATTTACAGACAGTAAATCAATCGTTCCTTATGAGTATGAAAGATTCAAGATTTACTTGCTGAGTGCCTACTTGACAACAATTAGAGCCATAGTAGAATCTCCATAAGTGGGGCCTCGATAACTGGGACACCTACATAAAAGGGTAAAGAGACACCACAGAAACAGAAGCCCAACCCAGGCTGTCGAAAGTCAGCAATGGCAAGTAGATAAATGGGGACCAAACCTTACCTGTCTTGCACACACCGACAGCAAAAGGGGAGTGTTGTTGTTAAGGAGGCTGCCGGACTTTGTGTCTCTTCCTGCTCTATAGCAGTTGGCTACTCCTAGTCCGAAAGGACAAAAAGTTACACAACACTGAAAAGATAATTTAACCTCATAAATGAGACGCTTTTACTTCCCTCCTTCAACTTCAACTTCAACTTTATTCTCTCAACCCACACCAACAGCATGGTTCAAACAAGGGGTTGGAGACTCAAATAAAGAAATAAAGAACAAATGTACAATACAAAACAGTAAAAAGACTACCGCACTGTTAACAACTGAGACTCCTGAAAATGTTAAAAAAAACATCAGATTTACAATAGGATTTGAAGCCAGCTTCATAGTGAGAGTCCCGTTTATGGAGGTTTTATTGTAGTAACCGCACTGGTTGAATGGAATAACAGGATTGTGCTCACAGTAAATCAGTTCCGGTTCAGAAGCAGTTCTATCTACAGAATTTCCCGAGTATTTCCGTTTTCTTACTGTTCGATTTGCTGATACTGTCCAAGCTTCCCAGTCCAGTACGTAGGCGGTTAACTGTGTACCACATCATACCACCTATCCGTACCGCATCATTTTCCGAGTAGGCGATTTATATACTCGCTAAAAAGCTCAGCTTCGGGGCTGCTTCTCCAAGTTTCTTTCGAGAAAGGGTAATATGGAATCAGATCCCCTCCTTTGCAAATTAACATGCATTTTGAAAGAAAGTCAACTTAGCAGCTTTAAAGGTACTTTTTTAGCAACTTTTTTCGCGGATCCGGCTGGTATGCAAATACGTTAAAATAGATGTAAAACGAACACCAATGGTGCATGCCAACGCCAATTTATTTTCATTTTTCAATTTATCGGTAAGGTTTGACGATTGCAGAATAAACAAGAATGCAGAGAAAGTCAAACGGTTTTTGACACATTTTTGTAGTTGTACAACATACAGTATGTTAGCGTGATTTGTACAGGGTGTGCAAAAAAACAACCCAAAAGATTTTTTACTGTAGCAACCGTAAATCCCAACCGATTTGAATAAATCTTTTTTGAATGAAAGACAAATAAATTATCGATTGGTAGAGTTTTCGTTAAGATGCTCTGCTTGGTTCTCGAGATATTTGCCCTCAAATTTGAAACACTGATTTTGGCAATGATTAAAACAACCCAGCAGATTTTTTACTGTGGCAACCGCAAATCTCAACCGATTTGAATAACTCTTTTTTAACTGAAAGTTAAATAAATTCTTGAAAGATTGGTGAAACTAACTGGTGAATACTGAAGAATTTGATAGTTTGTGTGAGTGTTTGTAGTATCGAGTTATCTAGTGGTCGTGTGTGTGTGTGCCCGGGTCTCGGCACCAATGAAAGGAAATTGGAGGTCTTTACTAGTAACTCTTGCACAACACAACACACAAACACTCTCAAGCGCACGCACACACACAACCACTCGATAACTCGATACTACAAACACTCACACAGACTATCAAATTCTTCATCACGTATATGCACACGCATAAATTTTTCTATTATTCATTTGTGATTACGCAGTCAGAAAAGCAGCTCAGATTTTGAACGAAAATTCGAAAATTTTATTTTGGGGGTGGGGGGGGTGTCCTCCCAAACGTCGTAATTTTTACGGGGGGTGATGATGAAAACGTCAGTAAACGTCGGAGGGGGTGGGTGTGCAAATTTTTGAATTTTTTAACGTCGTAGTTTATGGACGGCCCCATACATGTGGATGCACTTTACTTGAGTATCTTTAACAACAGATTGGCAAAAAACCGTTTTAAAGGAGTTTTTCGATTGGATTACATTACGTGCGGCTTCTCAAAATCAGGACGCTAATGCACAATGTAAGGCTAAAGTTGGTGCTAGCTTAATTGCTGTGCATTAATTGGGCACTATTCTGTCCAACAGCACAGACGTGGCCGAATGGAGTGTGAATGAACAAAAGCGGCAGGTGATCAAACGCATTTATCGCGAAGGCTGTATGTAGTTTATTTATGATGATAGGCACATTAAGGCCATTTTTGACGCCCCATCAGACCGGAAGGCACGGTCAAGTAAAAAATGCGATATTTCTTCTACTGTGTCATGTTTTGCGCTACTATAGCCCATGCGGCTTACAGGCATAAGCGAGGGGCCTGCTCTGGCACTACATACACAGGTAAACTTATCGCAACATTCGTTCTGTGCTTCTGACTTATACTATTTTGAGGATTTCGAAAGGATTTCTACCAGTACACGCGCACAGCCGGAGGTATGATGTAGCATTTAGGGAAGGGAAGGGAAGGGAAGGGAAGGGAAGGGAAGTAAACGAGAAGGGGAACCGCTTTCTGATCTGACCATGCGTGAAAGAAACCATTAAAATATTTAGCAAGAACTGCGAACGAAAACGACCACAGCGCAGGAACAGAACCTCTGAGCAGTCAGTACAATCATCCCAACCGTTTGGGCGCTGTTGCGCTGGACAACGGCTGTCCTTGTGCCAAGCAAATCCATACTCTCTACAAAAATGCTGGTGGAATCAGTAAGTTTACTTTTGGGAAAATTAAAACATGCATTTTTTACTTACATTTACTACAAACGCCGATTTCTGTAGAGTTTGCAAAGAATCATAACAGAAAAACTTTGTTTATGAAGAAAATACGTATAAAAATCGAGCATTGTTCAGCTGATGCCATGTTGGTTATCAATCCAGCGAAGATTTCTGAAATGGCCCGCTGGGGCTACTCAGACAAAACTTCTTCCTTACCCAACCAAATGTACTGTGTAACTGCATCTGGTGATTGTGGAGCCACTGTGCCTATATATCGTTTTCTCGGCCCCAACTATGGTAAACTAAACTAGAATTTTCAATTAACACACTGAAGCTTCAATTTGTAGATTTTGATGTGGCAGACCATGCAAAACGGTCAACTGAATGGTATAGAAACCATGATGAATTACTCTGCTACATCTGGACAGACAGCACACCTACAACCACCACCAGCACAACATCTACAACATCCTCAACAACAAGCACCACTTCCACAACCACCTCCACCACTACAAACCCTTGCTTCAGCCAAACTCCAGGTACCTATCTTGTCAAACTATCTTCTCAACTTCGAAATCAACTGTTTCAGCAGCAACAAAGAACTTGAATCGATATAGGCGAGTCAAAAATGGTACAGTATATTCTGTTCATTTCACCAATTATGGTTTGTACACTTGAATAGACTTTCAGTCAATACAGCTAATCAGAATGACCATTTTATCGGAACTGCACCTTATGATGCTAACTATGGAGAAGCAGCGACAATGGGAGCTGTGGCCACAAGTGTCACAGGCTGCTCCTGTGCCGTTCAAATTCACACACTCATGAAACAGAGCTCAGACATCAGTGAGTTTTGTCTCTTAAACCCGTCACGATTATGTTTCAATTTGGCCGGTAAAGCTTTTCCACTTGGAATTCTTAATTGCGTAATGATATGCATAATGCATATGAAATATATGCGTATGCGTTTTAACAATTTTTAGAGGCTGTTAATGTTATAGCAGCTGTCAAGTCAAATACTTTATTTTAGTAAAGGTAAAGGTGTTGAATTTGCTTTCAGTTGATACACTGGCTGTTGTTAATACAGCAAAAATCACAGAAATGGCTAGCTGGGGCTACTCCGACAAAACGGCAGCTTTAATGGACAGCATGTACTGCGTGAAAGAGAATGGTCAGTGTGGAGCTACTGTGCCCATTTATCGTTACTTAGGAACCAACTATGGTAACGCCCTTGTTTATAGTTAAATCTAATGTACAGTACACACTTTCTAGACTTCAGCTATAAAAGTTATCCAAAGGGGCCCAATGAGTGGTTCAGAAATTATGATGAACTCCTGTGCTACATTTGGGCTGCTATACCTATCACTACCTCAACCACTGCACCAACCACAATAAGCTCTACAACCACAACACCAACTACTTCTACATCTGCTACATCCAGTACAACATCAACATCAACCACAACACCAACTACTACATCTACAACATCAACCACAACACCAACCACTACATCCACTACAACAACATCAACAACTATGTCCACTACATCAACTACAACACCAACAACTACATCCACAACAACACCAACCACTACATCCACTACATTTACTAGAACACCAACTACAACATCTACTACATCAACTACAACACCAACTACTTCATCCACTACATCTACTACAACACCAACTACAACATCTACTACTTCTACTACAACATCAACTACAACACCAACTACATCTACTACAACACCAACAACTACATCCACTACATCTACTACAACACCAACTACAACATCTACTACTTCATCCACTACAACAACACCCACCACTACATCCACTACATCATCTACAACACCAACTACAACATCTACTACATCAACTGCAACACCAACAACTACATCTACTGCATCTACTACAACTACATCCACTACAACTCCAACCACAACATCTACAACATCCACCACAACACCAACCACTACATCAACTACAACACCAACAACTACAACATCAACCACAACACCAACCACTACATCTACTACAACTACATCCACTACAACTCCAACCACAACACCAACCACTACATCCACTACAACAACACCCACCACTACATCCACTACATCAACTACAACACCAACTACTTCATCCACTACAACAACACCAACCACAACATCTACTACAACACCAACTACATCATCTACTACTTCTACCACATCAACTACAACACCAACCACAACATCTACAACATCAACCACAACACCAACCACTACATCTACTACAACACCAACTACAACATCTACTACTTCTACCACATCAACTACAACACCAACAACTACATCTACTACATCTACTACAACACCAACTACAACATCTACTACTTCTACCACATCAACTACAACACCAACCACTACATCTACAACATCAACCACAACACCAACCACTACATCTACTACATCTACTACAACACCAACAACTACATCTACTACATCTACTACAACACCAACTACAACATCTACTACTTCTACCACATCAACTACAACACCAACCACTACATCCACAACATCAACCACAACACCAACCACTACATCTACTACAACACCAACAACTACATCTACTACATCTACTACAACACCAACTACAACATCTACTACTTCTACCACATCAACTACAACACCAACCACTACATCTACAACATCAACCACAACACCAACCACTACATCTACTACATCTACTACAACACCAACAACTACATCCACTACAACAACACCAACCACAACATCTACAACATCAACCACAACAGCCACCACTACATCCACTACAACAACACCCACCACTACATCAACTACAACACCAACAACTACATCTACTACATCTACTACAACACCAACAACTACATCTACTACATCTACTACAACACCAACTACAACATCTACTACTTCTACCACATCAACTACAACACCAACCACTACATCCACAACATCAACCACAACACCAACCACTACATCTACTACATCTACTACAACACCAACTACAACATCTACTACTTCTACCACATCAACTACAACACCAACCACAACATCTACAACATCAACCACAACACCAACCACTACATCTACTACAACACCAACAACTACATCCACTACAACAACACCAACCACAACATCTACAACATCAACCACAACAGCCACCACTACATCCACTACAACAACACCCACCACTACATCAACTACAACACCAACAACTACATCTCCTACATCTACTACAACACCAACAACTACATCTACTACATCTACTACAACACCAACTACAACATCTACTACTTCTACCACATCAACTACAACACCAACCACTACATCCACAACATCAACCACAACACCAACCACTACATCTACTACATCTACTACAACACCAACTACAACATCTACTACTTCTACCACATCAACTACAACACCAACCACAACATCTACAACATCAACCACAACACCAACCACTACATCTACTACAACACCAACTACAACATCTACTACTTCTACCACATCAACTACAGCACCAACCACTACATCCACAACATCAACCACAACACCAACCACTACATCTACTACATCTACTACAACACCAACTACAACATCTACTACTTCTACCACATCAACTACAACACCAACCACAACATCTACAACATCAACCACAACACCAACCACTACATCTACTACAACACCAACTACAACATCTACTACTTCTACCACATCAACTACAACACCAACCACAACATCTACAACATCAACCACAACACCAACCACTACATCTACTACAACACCAACTACAACATCTACTACTTCTACCACATCAACTACAACACCAACCACTACATCTACAACATCAACCACAACACCAACCACTACATCTACTACAACACCAAGTACAACATCTACTACTTCTACCACATCAACTACAACACCAACCACTACATCTACAACATCAACCACAACACCAACCACTACATCTACTACAACAACACCCACCACTACATCAACTACAACACCAACTACAACATCTACTACAACACCAACAACTTCCACATCTAGCACAACTACTACACAGTCATGGACACCTGGTAAGGACAAGGAGAACTAAATATGATCAATTAATACTTTTGCACCATGTAGAATAAATAATTCATGTATGAGCATTGCAGTACTTACTGATGCAGAAAGAGCTGAAATATTGGCAAAACACAACAATTTGCGGTCAACGGTAGCTCAAGGACTACAAAATGGTGTCCCATCTGCTACATACATGGCCAAACTTGTGAGTAGTGATTTTTGCTGTTGTCAGTCATCCTGGCGGTTTGGTCAAACTCCAGTTTTAACTTCTGTGCGTTAGCATGGTAGGATCAGCATCAGTAGTGTATGGCAGTGCTGCTGCTGCTATTGGTGACTGTTGACTGAATCAATGATATGAGTACAATGAGGGTTATTGATGACAATGACAACAACAATGATAAATACAATGACAATCACCTAACCATAATGAAGATTATTATGCCATGGTGATATCGATAAATAAATAACAAAACAAAACAAAACAATCATTGATCAATCATCACTGAACATATTTTAGACCTGGGACTCAACTCTTGAATCGCAAGCCCAAAACCACGCAGTCAATTGTGGAATGAGTGGACCCAGTAAACAATTTCTTACCGATTTTTTCCGTTTCTGGACCACTTAGTGACTTCAGGTGCCTACGCATCAGGTGCGTATTCGGGTGGTGAGAACTCCTACGCAGGAATGGTAGACTACACAGCAATAATAGAGAGTTGGTTTAACGAAATCGGAGCCAGCGGACAAAACGTCGCCGACCACAACTCTGTTACTGCTGCTGATTTCACCAATGCTCTGCACTACACCAATGTAAACAAAAATGTATTCTGGTTTCTGTATACGCATACCATCCATACACAAAAGGTGCACATCTATACTGAAGTTGCATACAATACAACACATTTCACACTTATACATAACATATATGGTATATACTACACAATTTTTCCTTCCATAAAGGTGCATTAGACATCCAACATTATTATTTATTATTGATTTATTTAGTATATTGTTAAAAGCAAGCTTTCATAAAGCAAAGCAATACTTTGAATTGAAGTAACTGAATTTTATATTAAAACTATCCAAGTTCTGAGCAACATTTTGTAAGACAGACTTTTTCACTTTTTTTCAAAGTCTAGTACCAAAACAACTTGTGTACACACTTTGCTATACCATATTACTACACAAAACCAAGTACACATTGGCTTTTGAAAGTGCTGCCTATACAGTATAGATCAAAAAAATGTCCCATAGCTTTTTCGAGTTTCACTCAAACGTTTCATTCTCAGTCACTTCTCTACCGAGTTGGCTCAAATTTTCAGCAAAAATTAACAACATGGTTAGCTAAATATTCTGCAAACTTTTGCTAAATTCTGCTAAAATTCCGACTCATATACTGGTTTTATGACCCGAAAACTACGAATGAGGGTGGTCCACGCAAATTTATTTTTTTTCGGTAATACAAGGAGTACAGGCCTGAAACTTGCAGGAATGATTGGTGTTGCTATTGGGCATAACATACTAAGCAGGCAGCCCTGTAGCTCAAAGGGCACTAAAATTGGGGAATTTCAAAAGGATGACTAAATATGACTTTTCTTTGTAAAACCGGCAAAATGACGATTCTAAAGATTTTCAATTTTCAAAAAACGCTGCAGGGATGGTTTCTATGGTGTGGAACAGAGTTTAAATATCAGGTTCATTTATTTGTTGAACTTCCTGCTACAATCTGTGTTGATTAACAACAGATTCAGTGCTTTGATTCTAGAAGGTGCGAATTTCTTAACTATGGGATTTTCACTCATGTTTTTGAAATTCCCCAATTTTAGTGCCCTTTGAGCTACAGGGCTGCCTGCTTAGTATGTTATGCCCAATGGCAACTCCAATCATTCCTGCAAGTTTCAGGCCTGCACTCCTTGTATTACCGAAAAAAAAATATTTGCGTGGACCGCACTATCATTCCTAGTTTTTTTGGTCATAAAATAAGTATGAATCGGAACTTTGGCACTAAACTTGCAGAATATTTAGCCAACCATGTTGTTAATTTTTGCTGAAAATTTGAGCCAAATCGGTAAAGAAGTGACTGAGAACGAAACGTTTGAGTGAAGGCCGAAAAAGCGATGGGACATTTTTTATCTATACTGTATAAAGCACATGCATATGATACACTTAAACACAATATCAATACAAAAACCTGTGCATGCCTGTAGAGTACATGGGCGCCTGAATTCATTATGTACCTAGACGCACACACATATACCACCCACAATCAGTGAGATTGTTTTTGTTTAGATGGTGTGGGGAGCTAGCACTAAGATCGGGTGCGGTTACGCAAGAGGTACCTGCTTTATGGGAGGCAACAGTCTGACCTGTCAATACAGCATCAAAGGAAATACTCCAGGCAGTCCCGTCTTCACTACAGGAACGGTTTGCAGTGCTTGCAGTGGCACCTGCACCAACGGTTTATGTGAAGTGTAAAACAGTTAAAACTGAATAAACTACACAAACTAACCATGAGAACTGAATTAGTTCGTTTGTTTTTGCTGACTTCATTTTTGTCTATTTGTTTTCAGCTACTTTCCCAACTGGCGTGTAGTTTAAGGCTATGTACAGTAAAATTGTGAGATTACAATCTTAATTAATAGACTTCGTGTGAGTCGCACCCGGAAATCGAGTTAACCAAGGCTTTTTGAGACAGTGAAATAGTTACGCATGTGGAACCGATGCCATAAGGAAATTTGTTTGAAATTGTTTGTTTGTACATAGTGCAAAATTGTAAGCTTCCAGCTTAGCAGAATTTTACTTGTTACGTGCAAAACGCATTGACTTTGCGAACAAACACCAAACCTACGTACGTGAATGTTGGAACGCTCAAAATCGCACGTAGACAAACCGGCGGCCGAACATAATGTAGTGTAACACTAATCGACTTTGAAGCTTGCTGAAAGGCAGACGTCAGTAAACCGCTGTTCACCTCTCTGTCTGTGCGCCGGAAGGGACGGCAAACTTTCGTAGAGCGCGCTCTTTAGCTCGCGAAATCGATTTTATACTCCAGTCAGTCAGTTTTATAGCGTGGGCCGTGCCGTGCCGTGAAAGACCCGTCTGTCTGTCTGCTCTTGAAGAATGGCTCTCGTTTGCAGAAAATTAGTCCTGCCTGCCATTGGGTCTGGGTGTCGAGTTTTGTGCACCTCATCTTCTCTTGGTTAGTTCCGTATACCCAAGAATGTATGCCTTTTATACCTATGCCTGTTTTCTTTCTTGCTTTTTATATTGGTAAAGATTTTTGAAAAACTGTAGTTCTTTATCTTTGTTTTTATTTTAGGCACGGAACATTATAAACTTGTGGTAGTAGGAGGCGGCACTGCAGGGGTTGCTATGACTAACAAGTTCGCTCCCAAATTGGGAAAGGGAAACGTTGCTGTGATAGAACCTAGTGAGGTAAGAAACTTTTATCACTGCTTCTACACTTGTCAGTTTGAGGCCGTATACGTTCATAATCTTGCTTTATAATTACTAACTTGGATTTTGGTCCAACCTTAAGAATGTGTTTATACTCCATACATGTAGCCGATTTTTCTGCTTTCAATTTTTTCATTACCATTTGGTGAACTTTTACTGTTTTTAACTGCTCACCGGAATACAATTTTTGGCCCAGCTGAACCAAGTATTGCATATTGGAGGTGTCAGGTATTATTCGAAATACATTAGCCGTTTTGCTTGTATCGATGCTACAGTAACTGTGCATAACTGTAGCAGCAGCGCCGCGATATACAGTACATAAAAGGGTATTCTTACTTACTCGTGTAGAAAAAATCGCCCGGCGATTTTTCTGTAGGGCGACACGGCACGGTGGTACTATTCGTAGAAACTTGTATGTAGGTACATGCTGGTACATGTAACGCCTGCAAGATGTGACGCGGCATTTTGGGCGCATGTTTCAAACGAGTCGCTGTACAGAAAAGTGGCCTGGCGATTTTTTTCTACACGAGTATGAATACACCTTAAAAATAATTGCATTTACGGTGAAGAGCGCATGAGTATTTGTTCAGGTTCACTATTTCCAAGGAACCTGGACGCTGATAGGGGGCGGCCTCAAGCCGTACAGTATCTGCAGCAAAGAAGAGGGCAAATTACTAAACAAGAATTGTGTCTGGATCAAAGATGTGGTGGGCCAATTTTTGCCTGACACAAACCAACTCCTAACTTTGGGCGGAAAACAGATATCCTATGAGTTCATGATTCTCTGCTCTGGTCTGCAAGTTCGATTCGAATTGGTATTTTTTGTTTTTTCTCAGCAATTAGTCAGGCACTTATTCATACATGTAGCAGAGGTCATCCGTCGAAGGGGGAGAGAGGTTGGGGCTCTGAGCCAAAATTCTAGGTGAGGGAGTTGGATACTAAAAACGCTCAAAAATCGCAATTTTGGCCTAAAAATCGCCAAAAATCGGTCATTTGGGTTCAAATACATCTATAAAGTGATGATTTACAGGCGATTTTAGCAATTTTAGTGTCTGAAATTAAAAAATTGTAATAATTGTGAAAAATTACATGCGAGAATAATCCGATTGAGGGTCCGATTGTCTGTCCTAAGTCGGGTGGGGCAGACCCGCCCGAGTACCCTCCTGCTGCTTGTATGCACTTGTACATTTTATGGTCTGTACGCATACATATTGTACATGGGCCGGGGGTTTACCCGACGACCGACTTGATCTCTACCCCCCTCGGTCAGTCATACCCCCTCCGAAATTTTGGCGACCTTTTTTTGGGAAAAACAAAAAATTTTCGGCCACACCCCCTCGGCGGTCCATACCCGCCTGCGAAAATCCGGCAAGCTTTTTTGGGAAAGTGTTTGTATGCTTTGCAACCACTGCCGACAAGCCCTCCAACGTCGTGCAACCGTTTAGTGCCCTATGATAGGGCTTCCTATATCAGTCAAGGAAAGTAACAACAGGGGCGTGGTACCGCGTACAGGTGATGTGGTTATCTGTGGTACGGGTTCCATTATAACCCCGCTTCTAACCCGTACCATGTATCGGGTCCATATTTGGTATGAGATGAGTTTTAAAGATTGATCTGTACATACACACTTGTTTAGATCAAAGGGTTGCCTGAAGCTTTTGATACTCCTGGGGTCTGTTCTGATTACCACAAAGAGTACGTGAAGAAGTCGTTCCCGGCCATCCAAGAAACCGACTCCGGAAATGCTATTTTCACTTTCCCCAACACGCCGGTGAAATGTGCTGGTGCTGCCCAGAAAATTATGTACATGGCTGAAGAGAGATTTAGAGAGGTGCTTTTTCTACTTTCTACTTGCTCGCTAACCCCTTTACATCCAGTTTTTTTTTGCAATTTTTGCAGTCTTTTTCTTTTTAACGATTTTTAACCAGTCATTCAACTTCTCAGCGATTTTTGGGGGGTTTGGAAGCTAGTACCTCCCTAGTTAAAAAGGCCAAACCCCTACCCAAAAATACAACTATGCTGTATGTACTAACAAACTGGCTCAGAAATCGTTAACTTTTAGCGTAAAATCCGCTCAAGGGACCTTGGGTAACCTAATATGGCGTTCCCCGATACTGATATGTAAGACAAATCGGTGCTCGTTGAAGCCGTTTCTGTAATCGTTTCCTTGTTTTTAGCTCTAAAACACAATTTGACAACTTAAAGTAGCGATTTTTTTAAAACGAATTCTATTGAATAAAACGTGGTACAACGCTGTTCCCAGCCGATTGAAGCTTTTAAATATTTTTGATCCCTCCTGACAAAAGCCCGCTACCAGCTCCTTCCAGGCCAACCCTATCTTTTTATCTGTTCTCTATTAACAAACTATGTAGTTTTTATAAATGAATGGGCAGACATGGGCTAGCATTTCGGCTGATGGGGGGTAGAATTTTCAATTCCAGAGAGGGGGCTGAGGGGGGATAGGAGCGCCTGATGGGGGGGGGCTGAGGGGGTGGTAAGCCAAAAAGTCCGATTTTTGGCGAAAATCAGGGTTTTTTGCTTATTTTTCATTAAAATAAGTTAAAATTAGCTATTCTGAGCTCATTTACGCCTAATCCAGGCATATTTTTGTCATAATTTTCTGTACAAAATTCTTCCCAAAAATTCCTGATGGTGGTAGCGGCCGGCTGATGGGGGGTAGATCAGAGCCTGATGGGGGCCAACCCCCCTCTGCCCCCCTTTGCCCATGTCTGTGAATGGGGTATATTCGGTTTGCAGGCAGGAAAGCGCGATAAAATCAACGTAATATTCAACACGGCAGCAGCGCAAATGTTCGGCGTGCCGCAGTACAACGAACGTCTAGAGAAAATTGCGCAGGAGAGAGAGATCCAAGTGAACACACGAACTAATTTGGTAGAACTCAATCCTGACAGGAAGGAAGCTGTTTTTGATCTTCTGGAGCCTGCTTCCAACAAAGTTATCGGTCAGAAAACGTTTGAGGTGAAATTATGTTTTAGCTCCTTTTCTGGTTATAGCAGACACCTGAAAAAGGGCGTCATACATTTGTACGTACGTGCAATACATGGTTGGGAAAAGTCGGGTCGGTAAGGTCAAAATCTTAACACTTGGAGTTTGGCTTACCGATTTGGGGGTCGCAACATCGGCTTTGTGGTCATACATGGGCCGGAAAAATGGGTTGGGGGTAGTCAAAATCCGAAAATTTGGGGGTGGGCCTGCCGGTTTGTCGGGGGTCGCTGCGATTTTGGTGGGTGGGGTCAGGAACAAAAGTCGGCTTCAGGTGGGTGGGTGGGGTCGTTTTGGGGGTTTGGGCCCAAGGGGTCGAGCCCAAGTTGGGGGGTGGGCAACCCCCCCCAGCCCCCCGGCCCATGTATGTTTGTGGTAGTTGGCGGTTGTGGTGTAGCCTCGGCCGGGGGTCTGAACTCAAATTCGGGGTGAAAAGCGTGTGATAGAATACAAAAAGCGGTTAAGAACTGCTATAAGTAGCAGCTGTTTTACAGATAATTTTGGAAATTCTAGTGTTTTAAATATAAATTCTAAAAAGTTGCTGCAAAAATTACTTGGCAGAAAAATCGCAGGGGTTCGTTTACCAGAATTGTACGTATGTACTGTTTATCCGCAAGAAATATAAAAAGATCGGTAGCAAGATTGAACTATAGGGTAGTCTGTTATTGCAGTACAGTATGATACACATAACTCCGCCATGTTCGCCGATAGAGCCGCTTCGTGTGTGTCCGCAACTGACCGACCAGGACGGGTGGGTGTCGGTCAACAAAGAGACTCTCCAGCACACGCGCTACTCTAACGTCTTCGGAATGGGAGATTGCGCCAACCTGCCCACTTCAAAGACTGCAGCTGCTATCGGTAAGAGATTCTTTTTTACAATACCGTAGAGGGTGTTTCAAAACGATCGAACCATTTTTAAAAGGTTGTGAAGTGAACTCCGTATTTCTCGGCTGGTTTGTTTGGTTGGACTGTGTTCAGATAACGTGCCAATTTTAGCTGTTAGAATTACAATTGTCTAGGCTGTTTGGTCGCGTCGTTCACTCAGTGGTTAGGTCGCTGTCTTTAGTCACGGCGATTTCTGCATCCCTAGCGGTTTCAGTGGGTTCGAAACCAGTTTGACTGGAACCAGACGACACAAAGCCCAACCCGGGCCGCTGAAAGCCAGTGATGGCAAGTAGATAACGGGTACAACCGTTGGGTTGGAAGCTACATAGAGGGAGTTTGTATGCAAGGCCGGTCCCCGGACCACAGAATGCTTCGGCACTCCTCTGGCATAAACGACCCAGGTGGTGTCAGGGCCACCCGCAACGCCTTACCGCATGTCTAACGTAAATGCAACCAGGATTCCAGTTGTTTGGCTCTAGCTTTAGCCTGTTTGCTGGCTCAATGCTCTGTGCTCGATTTTTTAATTAATTGAGAAGTTTGACACAAAATTCGATGCTGCATACAACACGTTTGTTTCTTTGTTTGTTTGTTTGTTAATCTCCGCACGAAATTGGCGGTCTGCCTTATCTAACATGCTTTCCTAGCTAAATCGTAAAATCCCTCTGGAAACGGTTCTATCTATTTGAAGCAGCTTGTACGTATCTGCGCACTCACGTACAGTACAGGTGCTGCAATATGCGCTATCATAATTTCAGCTGAGCAGTGTGGTATTGTGCGCAAGAACTTGGAGGATGTGATGGCTGGGAAAAATCCATCGGCTACAGTAAGTAGAGATCTTTGTAAACCTTCAGAATAGTCGTTTTTGGTTTCGGAACTGAACTGAAATCTCAAAAAGTTCCAGAACGCCTTGAGATGCATTTTTAGCAGGTTTTTTTCCGTGAAGAGCCTAAAACTCTCTAGTCAAGGGGGTCCTTAAACTGTCCCTGGGGTAATAGTGGATTGGCCTTTCTAGCTAGAGGGTAACCACAAACCCCTAGTACATGTACTGTAGTATGTGTACATTGTAGTAAGATAGAATGAAATGGTGTAGTAGAGCGAAGTGCCAGTGAAGAGTTGTAATTGGTTCCAGTACAACGGCTACACTTCATGTCCACTGGTGACCGGTCTAAACAAGTGCATGCTGGCCGAGTTCGGCTATGACAATCAGCTGCTGGAGACGTTTCCGGTCGATCAAAGGGTGCCGCGCCGACTAATGATGATTGTCAAACGCGATCTCATGGCCTATTTGTACTGGTACGGACTGCTCGCGTGAGTCTATTAGTTTCTGGCTTGGGTGTAGACAGTTTATGTCTTTTACTTCCTGTTCAGTGGTTGGTTCGAGGGTCCCGGGCCGATCCGACGTGCCTGTCATTTGTGGATGAAACAGTGACAAGTCTTAACTGTCTGTTTTCCATTTCGCTGTGCGAGGTGACCATAAAATGTGAGTGCCATATCACTTGTTCTCTTTACTCACTTAACTGCTATCACCAACATACGTACAGTTGTCGCCAGATCTACAATTTGGATGGACAAACGTAGTAGTATCGTTGGGGAGCAGACTTTTTGCCTTTGACCACCTGGTAGCAGCCTCGAAAGTCGAACTTTTCTTTCTGGTGATACACTTAACAAGCATTGCTCCATTCCAAGTAATAATTTGATTTTGCCTGAAAATGGAACCGGTAATTTTTTGTATAAAACAGCTAAGTTTTGCCACGGAAATGCTTGGAAATCTTCTGTTAAAGTAAATTCAAAGCATTTGAAGAGAATTTATTCAGTTCTTGTGCTATTTCCTTTGAAATATCTAAGTTTTTTCCGCTTTTTAGTTTTTTTCTGAGCCCCTCTGAAAAAAGCCGTCTTTTTTCGAAAAAAAAGGAAAAAATACGAGGAAATAACCGACCCAACAGCCCTGAATATTAGCATACTGGTTCAAAACTACAGCTTTCGAAAATTTGGTTACCGTGAAGGCCAATTTGTATGTAGCGGAGGCTCGATGATGGATTTTACAGAACGTTCGTACGGCAACCCGGTGGCGTTTTCTGTTCCCACAAGTACCAGAATCGATGTCTCCAGGTATTTTGAATGTCTCCTGTGAATTTCAGCCGAATTATGTGAGTTGTTTCGAACCCCCCCATTTGGCCATTTTTTGTTTTGGTCTACTTTATGGGTCTCTAACTTTGGAACTGTTGAAGCTATGATCAATATATAGAGATTTTTTCGGAATCCGCAAGGTCTCTAGATTCTGATTCATTGAAAGAATCGCATTCAGCCCAGCTACAGGAAAACCGGATTTATTTCCGTTGCACAAATTAGCGTTACAAGACCAGGTTGCACAGATTAGGTGGACCATACTACTTGCTCGACTTCAATGCTCTCATAAGGCGTTATTAGAAAAATAGAACTAGAAATTCGCTCAATTTTGAAATATACTTTATAGTCAGTCGGTAAGTAAGTATTATTTGACTAACCCATTACTTAATACTTGGAAGCCACCCCAACACACTATACTAATTGGCACTTAGCCAATGGAGGGTACTAAAATGGCTGTCGGTTAATTGGTAGTTCCTCACCGAAAGTATGTTTAACTTGGTGGTTGAGTTAAGATTCTGCCTGGTACATTGTACAGTATAATCGACCCAATGAACAAGATGGGCGCAACATGCACCTACAGTACAAGACAACCGATGGGTGACAAGAAGACCAATTCTACAGAAAAATGAATCCCATACAAATTGCAGACTCACAATACAAGCGTGGTGGCACATCTGTCCAGTAGCCACTTTACGGCACAGCACAATGCAAGTTTTCTACGTACAGTTTCATAAGCTACTGCAATACATCACACACGGATACTAACAGTCCTGCAACTCTGATACAGTAAACAAAATAGAGGAACATAAAGCAGGGATGAATAAATAGTAGATTTCATCATAGCGAAATCTCTGAAAATTCGTTATCAATGACAGTATGGCCACATACATACACATACACTACAAACGTTAGACGATATTCACAGAACTAACGTAGGTACAGGCGTTACGCTTCTGCAACGCATGTACATGTATGTAGTATAGTAATGCGCAAACAACCTGTACATAATAATGGATACAGTTGCACTGAAAAAATCATCGAGTGTGACGACATAGACAGAAACCACTGTCACCACACAAATGCAGTGAAAGGTGTGTTTAGACTCTACTAGACAAGACATCTTCATTTTGGGTGTACAGGACCGGTGGTTAGGTCTTTGAGGTGTTACTCCCACGTTTAACCAAACCCATCGCACCAGGCTGGCGAAGGCCAAAGTAGTGCTCGATAACATCTTGGCGAATGTCGGATGAAAAAATAAGATAGATGAAGGGGTTCATTACCCACATAATGTGGCCCGACGCAAAGGCCATGAAGTAGAACATGCCCAGGGCGCTTTGAGGCATGTCTGGGAAATACCACATGAAATGAAAGCAGATGACTGATACGAACTGTGGCACTGTCACCATAAAGCCGATCATCAGTATGCGGGTCTCCATCTTTGTTTGTTTGACTTCACACAAAGACATTGTACCCATCTAAATCTTCTGCACTCTGTATAGATAGTTTTTCTAAACCTGTTTTAACCTGTTTGCTGTGTTTCCTAGCCTTGTGAGCCGACAACATGTACAGAATACCGATTGCCAACAATGTTGCCGGTTGTATACCGAGTTCTCGGATCTGAAATCAGTTAATAGCTTAGAAGAGCCAAATGTACTAAAACTGAAACCATTTGCAATTATATCTACATAGTGTTGTTACAATACCAAAATTTCCGTTTGACTATGACTATGACTACCACTCGTTTGAGTACAATACCAAGGTAGTCAAATTTGACTATATTGTAGTCAAACCGTGGACACCGGGCCACGGGTGGACAACTCTGCAATTTGAGGGGGCGTGGCAAAATTGCGTGGCGAAAATAACCCAGCGGGCAAGGGAAGGAAAATGACCGGGGGGGGGAGGGGAAAATGTTTAAAAAAAAGAAAACAAAAAAGAAAACAATCAAAAAAAAAAAAAAAATTAAAAAAAAAAAAAAAAAAAAAAAAAAAGAAAGGGGGGGGGGAAAAAAGGAAAAAAAAAGGCAAACCGGGGGGGATTAGTGTAAAAATAAATTTTTTTTTGTTTTTTGTGGGGAGGGGAAAAAATCAAGCAGAGATTTGCTGACTGACAACCCATACATGTAACAGGTCATCCGCCGAAGGGGGGATGGGGGTTGGGGGATCTGGTGCCGGCGGGGTATGTTTGACTAAAAATCGCCAAAAATCGCTAATTTTGGCTGAGATACAGCTAAAAAATCCTGTTTTGCAGGCGATTTTACCATTTTATGTGTCTGAAATAGTAAAAAATCGCTAAAATTTGCTCAAAAAATTATCTGCCAGCCAAATCGGAGGGGGCTCGGGAAACTCGTCTCGGGAGGGGGTCCCCATCCGGGGGATCTGGCCTAACTCGGGTGGGGGCAGACCCCCCTGTTACATGTATGCTGACACCGGTCATCAGTTCACAGTTTTAGAGAAAAAGGTTGTTTGTCTTCTAAAGAGCTAAAAATGAAACGAATTTATAAAATATTTAGTTGCGAACCGTAAAAATGTGGAAAATATGCTTGAAAAGCCGCTGCTTATGAGAAAATGTAGTCATAGTCAAACGGTTTGACTACCTCGTCTTCGTTTGATTACGTATTTATGGTAACCAAGGTAGTCAAACTTTGACTTTGACTACCTGCCTGTTTGACTGCGATATCACAAAAAGTATTAACTATGACTTTGACTTTGACTATAGTCATAACAACACTATATCTACATCAATCAGTTTCGGCAAGCCGCCTAGAATTTTTCTTTTTCAAAACAATTGAACCTTTTTACCGATTTGTTTAAAACTTTCTCTTAGAGAAGTATTAATTTATTGAGACAACCTTTATTATATAGTTCGAATACAATTTATTACCGATTTCAAAGACCAGAACAGCACAAAGTAGTCTTACTTGGTTTAGTTTGACTGCTTCCTGGCGAGACAGATTGTAGAAAGAGGGTTGACCGTTCGGTTTGCTCACATAGCAGTAGCCATCGAACAGCATTATCACATTATGCACCCACGCCAAAAGCCAAAAGCTTAGCAGGATTTTTTTCAGGCGATTCTTAGTCAAAGTCTTAATGATAAATGTTAAAAATTCAAAATACTCAATCTATCATCGTTTTTGTCTTGCTGTACAATTGTACTTTTGTGTTCGCTGAAATTTCAACAGAACGTTCATAAGTTCTCAGAATTTCTACTCTCAAAATTTTCGGCAAGTCTGTTGCTTCAGCCACTTCCACATGTTCACTTTGGCATTGGACATGTGAAATGGCATAACCAGTGGTTGAAGAGACAGAGTTGGCCGAAACTTCAAGAGTAAAAATTCTGAGGATTTGTGTATGTTCAGCGAAATTTGATTGATGAACACAAAAATTATGCAGGACAAAACCGATGATAGATATGTGGGACATCCTGTATATCATAAGCATAATAGTCCCACGGTAAATAATTGGTTGTAAAATGATGATATAGTTGACGAGACATGGACTCTAACAAATAGAGAATAATCAGATACAGAAGTACTGTATCGCCTCAGGGTAATTAGATTATTGACAATTTTTGTAAACTGAACAATTACCAGCTCCACGTTGAAAGGTTGCTTCAACGCTAACCACCTTTCAATAGCCAAAACCAGTTGGTGACTCAAGACTCCATACCAGGAAACGTTGATTAGGTAGCCATTGAGCCTTTTTAAAATTAAAATTAGAACGTTATGGAAGCCTTAAGAATTCTACCTTGGTAACTGATAGTAGGTAGAGTAGAGTGGTCGAAGTATGTGATCATAGATGATTTGAAAAATTCCCACCAGGTCGAAGCAGCCTAGGCTAATGATGATGTGATAGAAGTTGCCACTGACCTGGTTGTTTCGCTTTTTGATCAGAGGTACCAAAACTATTAGATAGACGGCCAAACCATAGGCCACCATGAAGATGTCAACCAGATTCAGAAATGCCACAAAAGATGCGAAAGCAGACATTACAGTGAACCGGTTTTCGTGGTCTAAAAGATCTTGAATCATACTTAGAACTTTTTCTTGTGCAGAAAAATCTACATACATACAGTATGTTACAGTCAGGCACTTAACGCCGTTTATGGCACAGACAGGCATAACATTTGGTGATGGTACCACAATTGGTACCGGTACCTAGGCTAGTGGCACCATGGTACCCCTACCTTCGCATCGATACCTGTACCGGTACCATACGTATATGGTTCCACTCCGTTCAGATTTCGTACCATATACAGTATGGTAGTGTTGGCATATATGGTACCGGCACCCATGACCATGGGTAGGGGTACCATATATCGTGACGGCACCATAAACGGCGTTAAGTGCCAGACTGTGTTACACTGTGTTTCTGTTTCTGTTATGGCAGTTAGTTGGAGTTACCACCTGTTTACCTTTCTAAAACCTAAACTCTGAGAACTGCACAGCTGCACCTTGAGAGTCCAATTTTAACACTGGTGGATTGTCGTCTAGACAAGGCTTCATAAATATTAAACAGCATGACTAAATGAGTTACTTTAATAACGAAGAACTAGACCTAATATTCCTAATATTACTAGGTAAGGTAATATGTAATATTGTGTTCTAGATAGATAATGAAATAAGCTATATTGTGCTAGCGAATGAGTAATGACAGGAAAACAGGTTTGCACATCCTACTGTACTGTGGGTATTTTGGGCAACAGAACTAAAGTATTCATTCTCAGGCCAAAAATGAGCCCGCTAAATTGACTGGGTCATGATAATTTTAATCTCATCAAAGGTTAAGGTTATTTTTAAAGTGGTACTGTAGTACTAGCGAGTTTGCTCAGGTGGTCGGACCAACTACTTTACGAGTTTAAATGTAGGAAGGTAATATGACAAAAATCAGGGTTCGTGCGGAAAGCAGTAGAAAGAAACGTCTCGCCTCGCCACCGAATAGAACTTTACACACCACCCTTTTTTGAAAATCGAATCTCTGACTTTTTACTCCTACTTAAGCTGGTAATAAGTTAGCCTCAGGATATACTTTAACAATTCGTTTTTCAAAGCTAAATTTTAAAAATTTTCTCTCGCTGTTTGTAGTTTTTCACCCTCTGGTTGGTCAGGGAATTTTTGACATTGGTCATGGAAAAGTCAGGGAAAGGTCAGAGAATTTTGCAATGCAATCAATGACCGCACGAACCCTGAAAATGAAATCTGTCTACACACACGGCTGACTTTTTTGTTCACCGTTGACTTGTGAGTAGCAAAATGCTTTCGTATAAACATACATGCATAAAACTTCATACATATTTAGTTTTCAAGCATTATAGTCTGTGTTGAATTGATAGACACCTAACAGGTTGCTTAAGATTACTGAGCAATTTGATAAATATACGTTGTGCTAGCATTCTCATACTAAAGTAAATCCTCAGTGAAAGCCTTAGTCTTGCTGTTCGATAAATCGGTTACTTCTTTTCTCTTTAGAGTCCAGTTCACTGTGGTTACAACAAACGTACAAAAGAGTCTACGCAACGTAAGCAAGTTACCCTTCACAAAATACCACTGTAATCCACATCTGCTGCACGGTAATCATTTGTCTTTAAGTACAGTTTCTGAACCAAGTGCACGCAGAAATTTAAACATAAATAAAACGAACGGACAATCGGTTTACTATAGTCTCAACCACTTATATACCTTCATTCTCTTCACCTTAACCTGTGCTGTGATACGGACGTGCAATACAGTGCCTGTTGCCTGGTGTTACTGCTCAAAATAATACCAGCTATCACCAAAAGAGCTAACACTACCTACTGCGCAGCAAGCACCTTCTCAAAGCGCGCTCATTGTGACACACATGGACGATTCCATCGATGCCACTCCCCACATTCAGCTGAATTTCTGAGTACTCACCAGGACATCTAGCATGGTTCCATTGTTGATTCTTTGCAAGTGCATTCAGCTATGGATGGTCCTGTATATTTTTAGTAGACTGGTAAAGCAGCCAATCTTAGTTTGTGTTCGAAGAAGGAAAAGGAGAAGAAGGAGGGTGAAGAGAAGAAGAAAAAAGAAGAGAAGAGAAATGGGATGACAGAGGAGTGAAGAAAGCGGAAAACCAGGATGATGAGATGAAAGCAGAGGGGAAGGATGCTGAGGAGAATGAAGAGACAAAAGAAGTGAAAACTTTGCTGAGCCGCTATCTGGGCGGTCTTTCGAATGTTCAGTACGGGTTTCGGAACTCTCGCTCAACCGTGGACTGTCTGATTAACTTTGTTCATGCAATTGCCTCAGGACTGGATGAAGGGAAGAGGGTAGCGGCAGTGTATTTCGATATCAAAGCTGCCTTTAACTCTGTGCCACACTCGCAACTGCTGGAAGTTCTGCAGCGCAATTTCGACCTGCCAGTGTTTCTGTTGCGCTGGCTTACCTCCTGGCTATCGGATCGCACGTTCTCGGTGTGCGTTGACGGTGAGCTTTCTGCACCAAAATCTGAGACCTCTGGACTACCTCAAGGTACTGTACTTGGCCCGGTTCTTTTCATTGCCTATATTGACTCAGTAGCTAAACTTCAGCTTAGTTCTAACTCTCAACTGTTTTTGTACGCAGATGATGCTGTTATTATCAAACCTGTCGCCACTGTTAGAGACGAGCAACACCTTCAAAGCGATGTCACGGCTATTCTAAACGAAATAAATAATCTAAATCTCTCCTTAAACTCATCCAAAACTAAATATCAACTTTTCTCCCTCCATCCAAATCCTTCTCCTCTCGCTGCTGACCTGGTTTTGGGTGCTGATCGGCTCGAACGGGTGTTCTCTTTCAAGTACCTTGGTATTGTGGTTGATTCGAAGCTAAGTTTTGCTGAGCACACTGAAATAGCTGCATCGAAGGCCAAGCGGGCTTTGGGTGCAACCATGCGTTTGGTTCGCGGTGGTGCGCCACGATATGTCTTGTCTACAGTCTATAATGCCTGTGTTCTGCCTCAAATGTGCTATGCGTGGGAAGCTTGTTATCCCAGAAGTCAGTATTCTCGTCAGAAATATGAAAAAGTCCAACGCTTTTATGCACAGAACTACTGTAATAATTACACTGATAACTACAGCACTATGCTCGGAAATTGTGAATTGTTGTCCAAAAAGTGTCTCTCTCCTCTCTGGCTGTGTGCTGCGAAACAGAGATTGAAGCTGTTCTATAAGTATTACCATGGCGTTCGCTACTGTCCGTCTGACTCGTTTGAAAGAGCCTCTAGAAACCGTAGAAGTAGCCGTCTGAACCACACTTGCCACGTAGAGCTGGCCAGACATAAGGCCGCCACGGGTGAGCTGTTTTATCCGGTTGCTGCTCGTGTGTGGAATGCTTTACCACCTTCTGTGCCTGTGCTTGGTTTGTTCGCATTTGAAAAGTTTTTAGACTCTTCTGAATTTCGTAATCTATGTGTGAATTTTAACCTCAGTTGTTTTATGTGACTTTTATTTATGTTTTTATTTGTTTAAGCCTTGTCCTACCCAGTGGCTGCTTTACAGTAGTGTCGGGTTTTAACTAGTGGACGATAAAGTTTCAAGTTTCAAGTTTCAAGTGAAGAAAAGTGACATGATGAAATATGAGGAAAAAGACGAAGAGAAGGAGGATAAAAGGGAAAGAGGCAGTGGAAGAGAAAGGAGAAGAAGATGAATGAGGAAAAGAAGGAGGAGCATATTGAGAAGAAGAAAAAGGATGCGAAGAAGCAGGAGGGTGAGAAGGAAGGCGAAGATGAAGAGAAGTAGGAGAATGAGGAGAAGAAGACAGAGGAGGAGAAAGAGATTCCGTTTGAGCATGCTGGAATGGAAAAAAGAGTTGGAAGCCGGTTTTACCAATGACAAAACAAGAGGTGAAAGCAAAGTGACAGAAAGGAAAGAATGTAGCGGGAAAGAGATTGAGCCAACAAGGTGTCAGAGGAGAGCGAATTACCGGAGATGAAGAATCGGAGGAGAAGGGAAAAGGCAGCTGAACTCTACAGTTCGAATCCAACAGCCGTCAGGCACAGAAGAGGCCAACTCAACGTCTGTTAGGGAGAGTGAGGAAAGATTGTGATTGTTTAGAGTCAGTGTTTTGTACAGGGTGTGCCAAAAAAAACAACCCAGCAGATTTTTTGCTGTAGCAACCGCAAATCTCAACCGATTTGAATGAATCTTTTTTAAATGAAAAACAAATAAATTCTTGAAAGATTGATGTAACGTTTATTAAGATAGCCTGCTTAGTTCCTGATATATTGGCTCTCAAAATCAAAACGGTGATTTTGGCAGTGAACAAGAGGGATTTTTTATTTTTCTGCACTTCGTAATAAAAGTGATTCCTGCTACTGCTAAGGCTTATGGAGGCTTTACTGGTGACACAGAAACTCGGTTTACTTCAACACTAAAGTATCATTAGCCCCAGCAGTAGGAATCTGCTTTATTATGAATGCAACGGAATCGCTCTTGTTCTTTGCCAAAATCTGTTTCGAATTTGAGGGCAAATGTCTCACGAACTAAGCTGTGAATCTCAATAAAAAAATGCACCAATCTTTGACGAATTTATCAATCTTTCATTCAAAAAACGATTCGTTCAAATCGGTTGAGATTCATGGTTGCAAAAGTAAAAAATCTGCAGGTTGTTCTTTATCGCTCTAGTTCATTGCCAAAATGTCTGGCATTGATTTTGAGGACAAATATCTCAGGAACTAAGCAGGCTATCTTAATAAACGTTACATCAATCTTTCAAGCATTTGTTTCTCTTTCGTTTAAAAAAAGATTCATTCAAATTGGTTGAGATTTGCGGTTGCTACTGCAAAAAAATCTGCTGGGTTGTTTTTTTTGGCACACCCTGTATATCCAGTTCCTGTGTGGTGGTCTGTTTGCGTTGCGTGTTTGCGATTACTGGTCATAAACCCCGTTTTAATACTGTACATACGTACGTTCGACTAACTTATAACAGTCGCGTCGTTGGCTCAGTTGTTAGTTTGCTGCCTTGAGTCACGGCGGCCCCGGCATCCTCAACGGTTGTTCGTGGGTTCGAAACCTGTCGAGGCGATCGGAAGTATGCAGTCGACACAAAGCCCAACCCAGACCGTCGAAAGTCAGCAATGACAAAGACAAGTAGAAAAATGGGGACCAAACCGGCGCTGTTTTGCACAAACCGCGACAGCAAATGGGAGGGTTGTTGTTAAAGGAGGCTACCGGACCTTGTGTCTCTTCCTGCTCTACAGCAGTTGGCTACTCCTAGTCTAAACTGAATGGACAAAAAAGATACAACAACAACAATTGAAACTAAGAAAAGTGAAGGAGCAAAAGGCCTATGTACTAAACTCTAGATTTCTTCACTTTCGGTCGCACCTGTGAGCCGGTCTTGGAAGGGCCAGGGCCTGGCACATTCACACCGATCTTATTTGTCTGACGAGTGCCAAAGTAGTGTTCGATAACGTCTTGGCGAATATCGGACGAGAAAACAAGATAGATGAAGGGATTCATCAGCCAGACCATGTGGCCCGAGGCAAAGGCCAAGAAGTAGAACATGCCCAGGCTGCTCTGTGGCATGTTGGGGAAATACCACATGAAATGAAAGCAGATAACCGACACAAACTGTGGCACTGTCACCATGAATCCGATCGTCAGTATGCGAATCTCCATCTTTGTTTGTTTGACCTCCGACAGTGACATTGTATCCATCTAAACACTCATATAAACTTAAATAGGTTCGATTTCTCATCATATTCACTCACATACATTTATCGAAAAATTAGTGACAATATTTCATCCTACTTTTAA
This sequence comes from Sabatieria punctata, assembly GCA_030248155.1. NCBI lineage: Eukaryota > Metazoa > Nematoda > Chromadorea > Araeolaimida > Comesomatidae > Sabatieria > Sabatieria punctata. Next base: position 167,592 of record JASANB010004288.1, read on the forward strand.
CCTGTTTTCTATGCTGTCTAGCCTTGTAAGCTGACATAATGTAGAAAATGGCGATTGCCAACAATGTTGCCGGTTGTATGCCGAGTTCCCGAATCTGAAATCTGTTCATATACAATTTGCACATCTCAGAAGAAGGAGTATTCTAAAATTCTCATTTACTATGCTTCATTCAGTGTATATTTAAACTAAAATAGCAGATTGATTTCAAGTCCCTAAAGCTGCATGAAAAGGACCTCGTCCTTACCTGGTTCAGTGTTACTGCTTCAGAGCGGGACAGGTTGTAGAAAGATGGTTGACCGTTTGGTTTGCTGACATACGCATAGCCGTCAAACAGCATCACCACATTGTGAACCCATGTCAGCAGCCAGCAACTTAGCAGAATAATTTTTAGGCGATTCATTGTCAAAATCTTCAATTTTGAACGTTAATAATACAATTGAAAATGTCATGTTAATCCTTACCAAGTCCGAATCGAAAGGTTTCTTCAAAGCCAGCCACCTTTCAATGGCCAAAACCAGTTGGTGACTCAACACTCCATACCAGGAAACGTTGATTTGATAGCCCACAAGTCTGTTGCAACAAGAGACTTTATTATTGAGAATATTGCAAAGTTCTACCTACAGTGTACCTTGCTAACAGGTGGTAGGTGGGGTAGAGGGGTCGGAGGACACTGTCATAGATGATTTGAAAGATTCCCACCAAATCAAAGCAGCCCAAACTAATAATGACGTGGTAGAAGTTGCGTGTCAGCTCGTTGTTTCGCTTTTTGATCAGGGGAACCAAAACTATTAGATAGACTGCCAAACCATAGGCCACCATGAAGGTGTCAACCAGATTCAGAAATGCCATGAGCGAATCGAAAGCAGCAGACATTTCTGTGCAGATTGTGGCTAGAAGATACCATTCAATCTATTTGAGCCAATGAATCTGATGTTTTTTGTTCAGTTTCAGGTTTAATGTAAATTATGATACATTTCTAATAAAACAACGATTATTTCCGTTTTCTGTATTTGGGGAACTGGTTTCTATTTTAGGGCGATGACTAACTCAGTGAGTAATGTAATTGAGAACTATGGTACTGCGCAATAACATCCAATAGTTATTAGCTTCTCTAGTGTATTGCTAATAATTAATTCAGCGCATGAGGACCCGTAAATGATTATCGGAAAACATGTTTAGATCCTACTGAATCGAGACATGGGCTAGCAAATCAGCTGACGGGGTGGTAAATTTTCGAATCCCGACCCGAGGGGGCTAATGGGGGGTTGAGGTGGTAAGCTAGAAAGTCCGATTTTTTACTAAAATGGGTTGAAATAAGCTATTCTGAGCTACTGTAATTTGCACCTAATCTAGGCATACTTTCATCGTCTTTTCTATACAAAATTCTTACTAAAAATTCCTAAGGGAGTAGCGGCGGTCTGAGGGGGTCAACCCCCTCAGCCCCCTTTGACCATGTCTGACTGAATCTTGCAGAAACCCTCTGCTTCAGTTATGGTTTTATAAAAATATCCTGCAATTATAACCATTTTGAATCAGTTTAATCTATATATACAAGACTAGTATAGCATATATGTACATACATGTAGTTGGGGGGGAATGGGGGGTATTTCCCCCAGGCCCGATTTTCGGACAAAATTCCCCCCCAGCCGGATTCGGGGGGGGGGATTTTTTTGAAACCCTATTTTGGGTTTCTAAACCTGCAAACAGGGTTCCAAAAGCCCTGATTAGGGTTTCAGAGATCCTCAACAGGGTTTTGGAACCCCAATTAGGGTTTTAGAAGCTCTAAATAGGGTTCCGGAACCCTAATTTGGGTTACTGAAACCCTAATTTGGGTTTCTAAAACCCTAAATGGGGTTCCGGAACCCTAATTTGGGTTTCTGAAACCCTAATTTGGGTTACTGAAACCCTAAATAGGGTTCCGGAACCCTAGTTTCTGAAACCCTAATTTGGGTTTCTGAAACCCTAAATAGGGTTCCGGAACCCTAATTTGGGTTACTGAAACCCTAAATAGGGTTCCGGAACCCTATTTTTGGGTTACTGAAACCCTAATTTGGGTTACTGAAATCCTAAATAGGGTTCCAGAACCCTAATTTGGGTTTCTGAAGCCCTAAATAGGGTTTCTGGAGGCCCAAAATACGGTTCCGGAACGCTAATTTGGGTTTCAAAATCTCTAAAGAAGGTTCCAGAAATGCATTTTAACTGTATTATGTCGAATAAAATGGGTTTTTTTGCACGTTTTAAAGCAAAATTAGTTTTTTTTGCACTTTTTAAATAAAAAATAGGGTTTTTTGCATGTTTTAAAGCAAAAATATGGTTTTTAACGGTATTTTTGCACTTCAGACAGGATATTTACCCGATTTTTAGTCCTCAAAACCCTGTTTTGAGCCCAAAAAAAGGTCGCTGAAACCCACTTTTGGACACCAAAAAAAGGTCGCTGAAACCCCCTTTGGGCATAGCCCTGAAACCCTATTTTGGATCAGGAAAATTCCCCCCCCAGCCGAAAACCCAGCTATATGTATCCTATAGCACGAGGTATAAGCAAAGAAATGTCGATTTTTCTAGTGTTTAGGTTTTCTAGACGATTATCAGGCATGTAAAGCGCTTGTACTTACGCTTGTATTCTCTGAAAAGAGGGTCGTTTGAATCCAAATCCATTTCGAATTTACAGAACATGAGCTACCGAATAAAACACGCTCAGTGCTGGGCTCCATGAAATTATGAATAGCCTCCATATTTTCCGCCGTTGTTTTTTTGAAGGAAAAATTAAACGATGGAGATAGCGAACATAAAAAATTCAAAATAACAAGCAGAATACGTATTTTAGGAAGATGTCGTATTACCTTAGGAATCCAATGAAGCTTAGCTGCTTCTATTACTAACCACTCCTTTCTCTCTCCTACTCTGCACTACTGCCGCCGCCCGAAGTGAACAAACGAATATATATAATAGAAAGAAGAGTTGTTAGCCAGCTTAGCCCCTTCCAAGTCCAGAATAATTTTTTGACTGTGTGTATTATGTGACTGCAATAATTCGTTCCTCAACCAGTTGAATTCCTCTGATTGAATCTGATAAAAAAGATTTTTCTTTTTTTTCCAGCATTGAGCGCTGCGTAAGATCGGCGGCGTAGTTTACATAGCTTACAGTTGCCTTATTTTTCGCGTTGAGATATGAAACCTAGTTCGAACTATGATGCCCCACCCAATGATCAAAGACAGAGTGGCGTTCAGAGATTACAAGCTATGCGCACATGGCCTAGTTCAAGAGAAGTTCAACAAAACAAACTGCACTCAAAAAATTATCACCTTCTATCTAAACTTTGATACACAAAAGTCTGGTTTTATAGGGGAGCGATGTTCCGATCGGCTCGTTAGCTTTGCCCGCTTTGTTCAGAATAGGTTATGTTCGTGAATTCAAAAGCAGTGTGTCAGCTGAAAGTACGTTTTCTGAGCTACATTATTACCAGAACGTTTGCGGTTGAGAGCCTGTTTATAACCTGATTAAAAGCATAATGCTCAGCAGCCTAAGCAGTCAGTTTTTCTGTTATTTAAAATGACTTTTTGCAACTATCAGTTCAGTTGTGCAGTGTCTTCTAATGAACACTGACTTACCGAAACAAGCCCAGATCAGATCGCAGCTACAGCTGTAGAAGAAGTGATGCAAAATTACCCCAAAGCAGTGCGTCAATTAATCAGTCAGTTAATTGACGCAGGTCTGATCGTTACTGGCACTTTAGCCTAACGAATGCGCCAATAAAGTTTGATTGAATCGCCCACTGATTATTTAAAAGTCACCTGTGCTATGTGAAACGATTGAAAACATTTTTGATTAAGTTAGAGCTACTGACAGCAGGTATAAATACAAAATCTCAGTAGATTTCACACTTTTTTTCATTGAACCGCTTATCCGTTTGGCATTAAAACTTGCATAATTTTGTTCTCTAGTAAACAAACGCTGGTTTCTGTCTGACTAGGTTGTAACATAACGATACTATGCTCCATGTTTTAAGCCCTGAAAAATGCATACATGCATACAAGCACAAATACAATGCATGCGAGCCTAACCTAGGTAGCTATCTAAAACATATTCCTAATATGACGGCGGTTTAACTTTTGTGTCTGACAGACCTTTCTCAACCATCAATACTAAAAAAGAACTAACAAAGAGCGAAGTAATCAGACCGAGAAAGACGCCATCCAGTGAGACAGGTGCCGCTTGGGTTAATCAAGCACTTGTGTCAAACAAGTGTCGGCCAGTATCGGGCTAAAGTGTTTTCTATCAAGCCGTAGCTACTTCTATGCCGTAATTTATCTTAGTATTCACCCAGCTTCAGTTCTTCGAAAAGGCCATTGCAGCAGTGCCGTAATAACTGATCTCACTTCCGGCCAGTACTGTAAGTCCGCAACTGCTCAGCTTCTGACCAATCGAATTCAATACTCATCTATCCGCGTTATGTACTTTCCATTGCTGTGTACCGTTGTAAGCAGGCTAAAATCGTCGTCTACTCTAGTATTAACTCTGCTCTTTCCGAGGGCTTTGCGCAGCGTTTTGAAGTAGGTCCGCTCCTTTCCTTCCTAACAGGACACAGAGCAGCCTAGCTTAGCCGACAGAACATCTGGTCCAGATTGTGGTAGGTAGTGGTCTAGATTGAAACGCAGCAAATTCCAGACCGATCGATTATCAGATGTTGCGTAAAAAGGATAAGACCACTCAGCACAGCTGAAGTAATCAAGCATAAAGCCCACAAATGTGGATAAAACGTTTTGAAGGTCAGAAGAGCACTAGACGCAAGCAAAGTCAATGTTCTGTTTGCTATTACAAAAGCACATTTGATTTGAGTGAGGGATGAGACTTGTTCATTTTTCTTCTCGGTATGGAACCACATGCCAGCGTCACTATCAACTGTTCCACCATTCAGTAGCTCAGAATGCAGATCAAGCCAACCTTCTTATGGTGTCAAAGTATAGCAAATGTTAGACGACCCTGAACGCTATAGAGGATTTAAGGCGTTATCGCGGGTCTGGGACAGGTCGGTTTTGCTTTGAAATCTGTTTTTGCACACTCAAATAGGCCAGGAACGTTGGGATTAACAGCCGTTCGCAATATGACTGCAGTAAACTGACACCTCCAGCGGCTATGTTTTATTGAGCAAATTTGACAGTTATGAAATTATTCTAAATTTTAGTTCATTCTCTCTCATATTCGACTAAATCCTCTATAAGAGCTTTGCCAGTTTCCAGAAATTGGTGCTTCTTTTCTTCAGGATTTTCAGTTCCAAATGCACCAGGGGTTTTTGAGAGCACCACAAAAACACCAAAAATTGTCAGCACACAGACTTTGAAGCACTTCTTGTAGCTTAACAAGACTTGCTCGAAAGGAAAGGGTGGCGTCTCACCCAGTAGCTTACTGAGACATTCATAATAGTGCTTCAATACGTCAATGAAGTACTCACGACGAAGGTTGGCATTCGCTGAAGATGTTAGACACCGGGTCAGGTCCTCAGCCACGTTTCCTGGGTGGCAAACCTAAATGTTTAGTCAAATACATATTTGTGCCAATAATAGTAGCAGGTTTTACAAAACTAACAAAAAACACAAGCAGTTTTTAGAGATAAAACAATGTATTGGGTTTATTGGGGTATTTTCCGATATTGGGTATTGGGTTTTTTCCACATACATTTTAGCAACATTTTGATTCAATTTTGCAGTGCATTTCTCTTATTGAAATAATTTTCTAACTGTTTTCCATAGCTTGACAATGTCTTTTTGAAAGTGAAATCTATTAAGATTTTATGGGCTTCAAAATTAGCACTTCTACTAATGCCAATTTTTTTGGACTCGTTCTGAAAAATATTAGGCATTGAGATTGGGTATTGAGTTTTCCGATATTGTTTTACCTGCCAATCCATGAGTCCAAGCAATTCACTGCTAGTCCCTCCATTTTCCTCATCCTTTACCCACATCAGATTTTGACAATGCAAGTCGCCATGACAGAAAACGTCTGGCAGCTCCATTTCACCATTTATGGACTTTATGTAAGAGAGAGCATCAGGCGTTTGACTCATCCGAACCAACTGGTCGGCTAACGGGTCAAAATAGTCTGGGAAATCTTGCTTCAGATGTTGGCAAAGAGTTTGCGTTTTCTTTGACTGGTCGCCGGTTTGAGCCCAGAGTTGGTCGAAAGTAACCGTTATGTCTGGGTTTTTTAGCCAGTCTTTGTTCTGTAGCGAATAGGCCTGTAGGGCGGCAACGTTTTCAGCTACCTAAAAGTTATAAAATTGTAGAGTTTTCTGAACCTGAAATTCAGTAGCCTGTCGAAATGACTTCGGTCTTTTTGAAACAGATTGTTTATCAGAAACGAGTTTGTAGGAGAAGGAGTTAGTATCTGATTCGGTATTTTTAGATAAGTCTATAATTGCTATCTGTGTTTTAAAGCGAAGCCTCACTTGCATTAGTTGAGATAAGTTCAGTCCCTCAACAAATGAACTCATAACTCCATTTGAAAGGTCGTCCATGACCAAAATTCCTTGTTGACCTTCAGAAAAGGGCCGTCCAAAGAAAGTTTTGGGAACTGTCAAGCCCGCTGGTGAGTTGTGCCGGAACAATTCATAAACTGCGCACTCGCATTTATGCGCCTGAAAATAGAAAATTTGCCATACCAGAGCTGAAAAAAGATAGTATCGTGCCAGAAAGACTGGAAACTTTTGAAAATCGACTTCCATTTTTGGTGCGTCCACTCCTTTTTGGGATTTCGTCATCCTCTCTGTAACCAATCGGAATTGCTTTGTGCTGGGAATCTAAATAGTAATTTTAGACTTAAAGAATTGTCGACACTCTAACTCCTTAGGACAGACCGTCTAAAGTCGGATTTTCTAACCGTGGCTAACCGGCAGCAAATTTGCGACGGATAGAAACACGACTTTCGGTGGGCGTCAAATTTGTCCGACGGTAAGCTTTCGGAGCCTCTGACGGGGCGGAGCCTCGATCGATTGACTAAATCGATTCCTTACTTCGAGATTTCCGACTTTAGACGGGACATCTAAACGTTGCTTCTCCTAACCGCTTCCTAACCATGCATTTGGCAAACCGTGCTTTCTCCTAACTGCTTCCTAACCGTGCAGTTTGGCAAGCGTTCAAGTGGGCGTGGTGACGGTAAGGATTTAGTACCAGCCCACAAATGCGCGGGGGGTGGACGGTAAGCATTTTCGAAATTGCAAAGTCGGAAACTACTTACCGTCAGGAAACTACTCCAATTGGAGTAGGGTCAACGCCAACCGGCTAAGGAAACTTTTGATTAGTACTGACAGGTTGGGCCATTTATCTATCGCTGGTTCCGTCTTGTTGTAACTTTTGTGTTCGTCAATCAATTTCGCTGAAATTTTAACACAACATGCACTGGTCCGCACAGTTTTTACTCTCAAAATTTTGAACAAGTCTGTCACTTCAACCTCTATGTAGTTATGCACTTCCATGTGTCCGCCGTCAAAGTGAACATGCCGTAAGTGCATAACTAAATTAGTAGTTGAAATAACAAATTTGGCTAAAATTTTCAGTGTAGAAATTGTGAGGACTAAAATTTCAGTGAATTTGATCGACGACCAGAAAAGTTACAGCAAGCCAAAACCCGGGATACATACCGTACAGCCCACCTTGTACTAGAAAGTGTTGACGGACACGTGAAAGTGCGTAACTAGTGGCTGAAGTGACAGACTTGGCTAAAACTTTGAGAGTAAAAGTTCTGACGATTTCTGTATGTTGTGTTAAAATTTCAATGAAATTGATTGACAAACACAAAAGTTACAGCAAGACGACCGGCGATAAATAATCCAAACCGGCGATAGACGACGTTACCCCAACTACGTACATTTTCTTACATAATAATATATGTATGTTTATATACCTTCAATGCAACACTGTTCGGCAATTTGGTAGTGTCAGGTAGCCAGTCGAGTTTCACAATGAAAACTTCGGATAGATAACCCTTTCCATGACCGACTGGGGTGACAGAGAAATCAGAAATTGCAGAACTGCAGCTAGTGGTAGATTGAAGGATTTCTTCCAACCAACCAATCGAAAATCCATAATCTTCGACAATTCTTTTGCTTTTGTCCATTATTTTCTTTGACACTTTAGTTTAGCTTAAAAGTTAAAGAAGACAGAAAGACTAGAGGAGCGCTATCAGGGGGGTAAACAGTACTTTTCGATAAGCTAACTCTTTATCGCACCTGCACTTTGCGTAAGAAGAAAATAGTAAGGCCTTTCATAAAGTTGTGTAAAATTGTGAAATTGGAAATCTTAAAAAATTGTGTGAATCAATAAATATATCCATACTACACAAGTACGCATGATCATGCAGTAGTAGTTTTTGATTAATTTGATTGATCCAGTTCCTCTTACAATTAAACAACTGAAAATGATCTTGAAAGCAGGCACAACTGTTGGAAAACTTCGATATCTAGGGAGGTAGAAGGAAGTATAAAAACAGAAAAGATAGCACAACGTGACGTACATATATCTCCTAAGCACTGTGCGGATTAAACAGTTATAGTTTGATCTAAACCAGCAGAAAGATTAGCGGCGTGGGAAGCTAAAGCAAGAATGATTTATTAGTCTACGTCAGAGTAGTTGCGTTGCTTGCAGCCAACAAACAATCAGACAGACGATATTTGCCTCACCTCCAATCTACGTATGGCATACGCAAGCGAATAATTAGCATAATAAGAGGATATATAAGTGCTTGTATGGATAGAATTAATAAAGGATCAGTTTTCTATTTATTCCTAAGGGATAATTCGAAGAGGATTGACTAAAAGTATATTTTGTATTTGTTAGGAGGGAATAAAAATTCACTGCCACCTTGCAGAAGAAATGTCAGCTGTCGAATGTAAGTTTATGTAGTGACGACTTCCTAAAGAATTCTCTAAACGAAGTTATTTTTTCAGTGTCAACAAGTTTTTACTGCGAGCGCATTCCACAAACAGACATGGAAACTACAATTCCGGTTCCCTACCCCCACCCACCTCACCCGAACTGAAGTTCTTGAAATTGTCAAGAGCATAGGTATTTAAGATTAGGTAGCAACTGGTTTCTAAACTGGTGGAAAGAGTCGTATTGTGCAGAATAAACTTGGAAGCATGCATGTACTGCTGTGTTGTGTTTCTCTTTGGTAATCGCTTTCTTTCTAACTAGAGATAGATAGAGCTTTGGATGCAGAATTGCGTGTTGTGTTTCCTGCAAGAACAAATTGGATGTATGCAATTCAGGCAAAACACGCAATATTTCGTGTTCGAAAGCCCTTCTGAATTTCACACAATATTGGTGTTCAAAAGCCCTTCTGAATTTCACACAATATTGGTGTTCAAAAGCCCTTCTGAATTTCACGCAATGTTTCATTTTCAAAAGCCTTTCTGAATTTCATCGCAATATTTCGTGTTCAAAGCCCATCTGACCGGTAAAGCGTGCAATCCAGACCAGGTGTTTTGGATTTTTGGATATGTTTAATTCAGTCCAAACTAAAGCTTGCTTCAGTTCTCAACTATGAATTTGATTATCGGTCCACCTCTTCTAGCAACGGAAACTCAAAACACAACTGTTCATTTCACCAATCAAACGTCATCGTCATCTAATGGCTCAGTTTCAATTTCGTTTGGTAGTGGAGGAGGTTTTAGCTTTACGTTCTCTAGAATGTGCGTTGTCTTTTTGTCCGTAGAAAAAGTCCTCTACCGTCCACTGCTAACCTGGATTAGTTTGCCTCTCTATCTGTTAGTGCTAGTAGCTCTGCTCAGATATCGCAACAAACTAAATTCTCCTTTCTTTCTTCTGTGCATTTCAGCTGGTATAGCTGACTTGGTGTCAATGCTTTACTTTATTTATGTTTCTTTCACTACACTGAACAGATTATATCGGCGTCACAATCAGTCGCCAATTGAGAAGAAATTAAGAAATTTCTTGCGTTCGTTGTCCATAGATTTCGAATTGACTTTCAACGGATTTGCGGTCTTTTTTGTCAACTATGCGCAAGTGTTGGGCGCAGTTTTGCTGTGCGTTAACAGGTACACAGCGGTGGCTCTGCCAATGCGACATGAAAAAGTAAATAATCGGCTTTTGTACGTTGGTTTTCTTGACTGTTTGCTACGCTTCAGTTGTGGTCAAAGAGTAATCTGCGCCTGTACATCACGCTTCAATGGGCCATTGCACTGCTACTCAGTGTTCCTTGTTTGTTTGTGGCTTGGAAAGTAATCAGCGTTTTGACACTCGAGGTACGTACATATGCATCATAGTAGTGTAGATAAATACATAGGTATGCACATGTAAGCAGCGAAATGTATGGCGTGAAACGAAACGAGCAGTCCAATCAGCTCTAGTAAAGCCCAAAGTCGTGAACTTTGCTCCAATCCAATCCAATCACAACTTTCTCAATCACAATTTCAATCCAATCGCAATCCAATCACAGTGCAATGCAATCCCATCTCAATCACAATCCAATCTCAATCTAGTCACAATCACAATGCAATCCACTGCAATCTCAGTTACGATCCAATCCACCAATCCTCAATTACAATCATTATTCAATCACAGTCCAAACCAATCGTAATCACGATTCCAATTACAATCACGGAGCATGTAATCCAATCGTTATACAATCCCAATCCGATGCTTTTACAATCACAACCATAATCATACCATATAACCTTTTGAAAATGACCGGGTTTTTAACGTATCGAAACTTTCTGGCTTTCCTGTATATTCGGGGCCTCAGTTCCCCCCGATACGTTCGATCTGGCTTCCCGATAGGTTTTTTTTAGATTGTCTTGGTTTAGTACAGTTAAACTGGCATATTGAAAGCTATTTGCTGAACCATTTCAACTGCAAGCGTTCCCTGAGAACATCTAAAACAACAAATTTAGAGATTCCGACTGGTTGAAAACGCGTTTATGAGGAGGTCTGAAACAGCTTTCCGATACGTTTACCTTCTTTTTTTGCTTCCGATTTGGCCAACTACGCCATATGGCGTTGGTATATTGCAAAGGGTTAATATTAATCATACTCGAATCCAACCTTCAGGTTTACCAGGACCAGACAGAGATAGTGGCGGCGTCCGTGCTACTAATAATCAACATCAAGCTGTTGTTGGCGCATCGTGTCAACCGGCTGAAGGTGCAGACTGGTAACCTATTGGGCACAGCAAATGACTACCAAAAACGTCGGACACGAGAGATCAAGCTAGGAGTAGCTGTTTTCGGTATAACAGTGCCGTTTGTTGTGAAAACCTTTTTTGACGCCGGTGTCAATGTAGTGGGTCTGTTGAATACAGAATGGTCATGTGAATTAGCCCACCTCACTGCCTACGTGCAGCACGTGTGTCATGCAGTTTTTGTAGTAATCAACCCTTATATTCTGTTGTTGATGTCCACAAAACTGCGAAAATGCGTTGCAGAGTTGATTGGAATTAAGAAGTAGCTGGATAGATAGACATAACAGAGTGTCTAAAAATGGACACATTTCTTTATGCTGCCTTTTCCGCAAATTTTGACCAAATTGGCTGAAATTTGAATCATAGGTGCCAAAATAAGGGACATCTTGTGTCTGACATAAAGTTTGGTGCACAAAGCTTGACTCAATCCTGAGAAATTAAAGAATACGTGAAATTTGTTAATTTCAATGCTTGTAGGAATAATGTTAGAAACGTAAACATTTCTTTTTGTTGTCATTTCTGAAAATATTCGCCAAATGACCTGAAATTTGGGTAAACTCTGGAGAACTGTGGGAGATTTTATGTGTTAAAATTTCAATCATTGAGATTGAGACAGTCTGGAGAAAACGAAGACTATCTGAACATCTGTTTTTGAATGAGGAGCACAGAAAAAAAGAAATCATCTGGATAATTCTTGTTTTCTTAAGACTGTCTCAATCTTAATGCATAAAATTTTAACACATAAAATATCCTACAGTTCTACAGAGTTTCTCCATATTTCAGGTCAGTTAGCGAACGTTTGCAGAAATGACAGCAAAAAGAAAAGTTTCAGTTTTATCGCTTCCTATAGACATTAACAAACTTAACGTATTTGTGAATTTCTCAGGATTGAGTCAAGCTTTATGCACCAATGGTTAACACACGAAATTTCCCCTATTTTGGCACCTATATTGCAAATTTTAGCTAATTTGGTCAAAATTTGCGGATTTGCGGAAATGGCAGTAAATAGCAAGCTGCTTGTTTTTTGAGACACCTGTAGTTATGTTCTGCTTCATTTGTGTGCATGTTTTTTATATTCTGGTCTTGGCTTTTCAATAGGAGTTTTAAAATTTCTGGCAAGACCGCACTGAAGTGAAGTGCAATAAAGCGTTTACAATAATACAATACTTACTGAATTACCACTGTATCTGTCAAACGAATGGTTCACAATCTGGACATACAATTGTACATGTTAATTTAGTGCAAAGCATCTACTTTTTGTAAAAGTACTGGTGCATTTTGATGTGAGTCGAAGTGCTTTGTTTGCGCCAATTTTGATAGGTCAACCGGTCAACCAAAAAGGGTAGGCTTGTAGCTGTGTGCATTGAATAATACACAACGCATTCGTTCTGTTTAGCTGAGTTTGGTGCGTTTTTAGATATTTGGAAATGCAATGCTCTTTTACTACTATTATTCTTTGTTTCTTTTCAGTTGCACCTTCAAAGGTAATCAAAGTTGTTATGTGCAGTGATAAGGATTGGATGGAACATATGAGTATACAGTGAAACATCAAGAGATTTTTAAGGTATAAGCAGGAGCTGTTTTCAGATTTTTGTTGAGCTAAAATTCTAAGAACAGTCAATAAAGAAATGACAAAAGATTTTTTGTTAAGCCACAAAAACATTTCGCAAAAATAGCAGTTGATTTGGTACTAGACCAGTATGTAGTACATATTTATAAATTAGCTTTATTTTTTAGAATTCTACCAGCATTTCTCTAGTGAAAAAATTGTCTGAAGTCCACAAATCGCGTGCTTATGGTGGTATAACACTAGAAAATGGAAAAGAATATCTTCTGTTTGGTATGATGAAGTTATTTTAATCTAATACAAATCTATTGCCATATACAGTATTTTCTGTTATATCAGTAAAGCAAAGCAGTACTGTTTATAGTACATTATAATGGACATATACTCAAGTTTACACAGGTACTACTTAACTAAATGATGTTACAGAGCGTTTTTCAGAGGTATTATTGAATCAAAATTAATTTACAGTCAATACAGTACAGTTTAATTAATGCGCTCTGCAAAATCTGCTCTTTTACACACTAATGAATCAATCAGTACCATCAAACGAAGTCGCAGAGACTGTATTTGGTGAGCAGAAACGGTTAAAAATTTATCTTCCTGCTACAGCAACATAAGAACAATAGAGCATAACATAAATTAAATCAATAGGTTTCATCTATAATCACCAAGTCTCACTGTCCCAGACGCACGAAGGCATAGCACTGCACCACACAGGCGTCATCAGCTTGCACAGCATCGGAGCCGTATTCGGTGAGCAACTTGAGACAGTTCCTCACTCGGAAAGAGTGACAGACGGGCTGCAATTTGAATAAATCCATCTTCACACCACTCCATCCACACTACCGTACCCCATCCATCGTGCATGTACATGAGACGCACGGCGTGACACGGCCGCCATGTCCCTGCGGAATCCTGCGGCCACTCACTTGACAACTGTCTGAAATGGTTTGCACAAAAATAAGAAACATGTACATAGTAGTACATCACCTCGGTCCCGCCAGGGTGTCAGATCGATATCCTTGAGCAGATCACAGTGGACAGGGTTGTTCCTGAAAACACAAGTGAATAAAATGGATAACTTGGCAGTCAGCCAATAACCCACTGATATCGATCGGGCAGACTGAAGATGTAGGGCTGCACCTCAGTCATGCCTGGCAAATGACGACACACAACCTTGGCCAAACTCATTTTGCGGATCTGTGCCAGTTGCGCTGAAAACGGTAAGACGCTGTATGCGCCACACGTGGTGTCACTTTCGATCTCTTTTGTTTGAAAATTTGCAATTCTATAAGAAATTTTCGTTCAATAAAATGAGTCCAGATGACCGTGATTAGTACAGGCATATGGTATTATGATATGATTATGGATCCGTGAAAACTGATTTCATTTTCTAATTTACGTATTTTTGCGTAAAAACGACAAAGAAAATAATGTACGATAGGATGGTGTCGTACTTCATTCACACTGGACCGAATGTAGTTGGAATTGGAACTGATCAGCAGACCAATATTATTACTGTACTTACTTACCATCAGAGCGGCACAACACTTTAGGAGTAAACCATACATGTAGTTGGGGGGAAAAGGAGAACTTGCCCAGACCCCATTTTCGGAGAAAATTCCCCCAGCCGGATTCTGCTCTATTTTGGGTTTCTAAACCTGTAAACAGGGTTCCAGGTCATGATTAGGGTTTCAGGGACCTTAAAAAGGTTTCAGAGCCCTAATTAAGGGTTTCTGATGCTTTAAATGGTTTCCGGAAGCATAGTTTGGGTTTCTGGAGACCCTAATTAGGGTTCCGGAAATGTAATTTTCAAAAATTTGTTGCTCTAGTTGGCAGGCCTCTTCAAACTAGTAAAAACTGTTAGTTTTCGTTAATTTTACGCTCAGAATACCTTTTAAATGCGCTTTTAAAAGAAAATTTTGCAAAATTTTTCGCCCTGGTCCAACCAGGTAACTTCAAAAATTTTGTACCCAATTTGCAAAATCCTGGGTACGTACGTACGCCACCGTTAGCACTCCGAAAAGTCTAAATTTTCTGGACTTGTTCTGATAAATTTGGTTTTCACAATTGGGTATTGGGTTTTTCGATATTGTTTCATCTCTAATGTACGTAGGTTTAGCCTCAGATTATTTGGTGTGAGCTGTTTGTTCATGAATTCCCATTTCAGTGGGGCAAACGGCCCATAAATGGCAGTAACTTACGGCGCGTAAAGCTTCCAGCCTGTTGGCCGTTCTCGTACCAGAATCGGTCGCAGTGTCGCAGCCTGGCAAACTGTTCGCCGAGGATGGCCGCAGCCAGCGGTCCCACCAGTTGGCCCTTTGGCGGGATTTCGGACATAATTCCAGAGAACAGATCGACATCAAGCACTGATCTGAAAATCTCTAGACTTTTTCTTCCTTTAGGCTATTGGGGTTATAAGGAAGGAAAAAGTTTTTCAAAAGGCAGGCAGAAGCTTTCCAAGTAGAAGTGAAGTGACTTACTCATAAACATGTCTGAAAGCATCGATCGATTCGTTGGTCATCCGGCCGACCAAATCATCAAAACTCTTGGGCACCTTCATTTTCGACGCTTCCAAAAACTTCACGTATGGCGGTAAGCCGTGATCTCTGCCTAAAACTCTGTCGCGTCTTGGCTTGCTGCCTTGAGAGACGGCGGCCCCAGCATCCCCTGCGGTTGTTTGGGGTTCGAAACCTGTCAAGTCGATGGAAGTATGTAGTTGAGACAAAGCCCAACCCAGGCAAAGTCAACAATATCAGTTAGATAAAAGGGGACCAAACCGACGGTTGTCTTGCACGCACAGGGGACTGTTGTTAAAGGAGACTGTCGGACCTTGTGTGAAGTTGGCTACTCCTAGTATGAAAGGCAAAAGTTAAAACAACAAAAAGCCCAAGTCACTACAATGCATTTCTAATTTCTCATTTACTGTACCTCGCTGGATATTCAGAGCAGCCAAATCGAGTCCAGAGTTCGGGATTTTCTTGTCCTCAAACAAATGCTGGCCCACTGCTTCGGTAAGCATGCTGAAAAGTGTTCTATGCAAATTTTTGTCAGAACAATTGAACCTTTTACGGGTCAAAACTCTGAGCAGCCTGTTGGCTCATTCCAGCCAAGAGATGAGTGATGGTGTTTGAATCATACAGCTTATCTGGATTGAAGAAGACATCTTTCAACAGAATCACGCCTGCATAGGTGTATAATATGCAAATTTTCTATGACAATATTGACTATTTACCAGACCGATCTCCTTGCATGTTGAGTCGGCTCTGGATCAGTGAATGTCCAAATCTGTAGGCAGCCGTAGCAAAGGCGTTTGAGATGGCTGGATTGCACAGCGAATTGTATTTGGAGTAGTAGGTTGTTCCCACCGTTTCTGGTAGCAAATTGTACCTGAACCTTTTAGCTCTGGGCTAATGAGCTACGGTAGTCCAGCTCACCGATCCATCAGCTTCCATCCAATGACCTTGGGCAAGAATTCCTTGTAGGTGATATGTTGGTGCAGCGCGATCACTATTCTACGTGCTTCCTGGTACAGCCTGTAGTAAAAAGGTGACAGTTCAAGAAGGATGATCGGTGGGTGGAGCCTCACTTCTCATCCGACCAATGAGGATTGAGCTCGGATAGACGCAGCGCCAAGCGGTTGTGCTCACGCATCCACACAGTATGAATGGAAGCCAACCCTACTTGTTCATTAACTCGCACATCACCTTGAAAGAAAATGCTCATAGAGACACAGTCAACATAAAATCAGGCCAGTTTATAAGTATCAAGGCACAACAGGCTAGGTCAAATTAGCGCAAATCAGATTAACCACCCTACTTTCCATTCAGACTACACTGACCTGCATAAAAGCACTGATGTACAACAGTCTTGCAGCTTTCCCCTTCGCCAGGTGGTTCTGCCGGCAGCATGGATTGACCATCGGCACCCTCACGGCTTTTCAGCAAGCCTCAAAGTCATTCCATTCAAAGCAGCATGACAAATCACAAAACAAACCATGTGTAAATAGACGCAGTTCAGCTGCTTTGCAATCATCAGAACCATACACATTAGAAGCATCAAGATAGCTAGTGACAGCATTCACCTGTTCGCGGAAACCTGAAACTGTCGATTTATTGGTGATCAGTAATTGATCAGTCCGACCCAATTTCAATTGTCCCAGCAGACTCCTGACAAATGGGAAACACTTGGGACGTCCGTCCAATGTGCGACTGGGGAAGAACGGATCCTTCTTGGGAATCGGAATCGGCAAGCAATTCACGCTCACTGTTTGAGCTAAATCCATCAGTCTATCATGACAATTAAAAGAACTAATCAGTGCAAACCTGAGTTGCAATCAGTGCAGTCCAGTGGACTTCCGTCAGGGTCAGCCGTTACTGGAGTTAATGTGATGTCGTGGTCCAGAAACTGACCCCACTGCATGACCCAGTGTGTGAACTTCTAGAAAACTCATGACAATCTGTAACTTCTGATAAATCGATACTGACTGGGTGGTCCCTGCTGATCACTCTATGCACGTAGACGCTCACAGCTCTGGCACTCAGAAGTGGTTTGCCAGTTACACCCCGTGACCTTGGCGAGTTGAATCCTGCAAGATCAGTTTGTGGTCTAAGCCTAGAGTAGGTAATTGGTGCATACCGTCATCATACTCAGGAGGCAGCAGACGTCGAAAGCCAATGTGTGAACTTCCGCGCTCGGGCAAATCGACATTGTTGCACCAGCCACTGATCGTCCGATAGGGGGCGCTGTGATCGCAAGGCCATGTGCGACGCAGACACTTGGACTCGGGCAGTTTAGCCTAATGTTAAAAATTCTCATAACATGTAACGGAAAAACAGTTTTTTAGTGATTTCAAGTGGGTTTTATCAGTTACTATAAAATATTGTTCAGTCATTCCAATTGAATCTTCATGTCGAAACCTCACCAAGAGAGTGGAAACGTCAACTGAAGGCAGAAGATTCTGAAGCAGATTCTGGTCCAACGTCAGTGGAGGCAGATCTTCAAATGCCTTGTCCCTGCAAATTCGAATTAAGCAGTTTTCTGTGGCCATCAGTCTTACTGAGTAATCAGCAGTCTGGTAGTCTGAATCAGTCCCTCTGCAATTTGAGCACGAATCAGTGCTTCTGTTCCAGGTCGGTTGGTCAGAAATTGCAGGGCCTACAAAGTTCGATTCAAAAAAGTCAACCCCAAAAACCATCTCAGCCTACGGAAGCCAAAGTTCTCTTATTTTCGAGCAGCTTCATCGCATCGGCAGTTTTGCGTCGCTGTTCAGCAGCCAGTTCCTGACCCAATTCCAACGCTTTGAATATGGTCTCTTGTGATACGGGCAGACGGATTTTCGGTTCGGCTAAAAGATTACATGAACTTTTTCCAAACAAGGCCTTACTGTACATGGGCCCGACAAACGGGTTTGAGTTGGTCAAAATCCAGAGATTTGGGGGTCGCGGTCATTGTAAGGGGTGGGTAAAGTAAGAAAAGGCTGCTTCAAGTAGGTAGATGGGTCTTGAGTACGTCAAGCCCTGGGGAGGGTGAGTAAACCCAAGGCACCATACGTAACACTACACTTTACCATACTGTACATGTAACAGATCATCCGCCGAAGGGGGTTTCGGTTAAAACTCGTCAAAAATCGCTAATTTGGGCTGAAATGCTGCTAATAAGTGCTGTTTTACAGGCGATTTCGGCAATTTTTGGGTCTGAAACTGTAAAGAAATTGCTCAAAAAATTACTTGCCGGAAAATCGGAGGGGGGTCGGAAAAGTCGTCTTAGGGTGGGGTCCCCATCAGTGGGGTCTGGTCTAAGTCGGGTGGGGGGTCTGCCCTGTATGTATGCACTTTACATGAACCATGTACCATACATGGCCTTCAATACATAAATACACTTACAGTCGAGGAATGCATAAGCCACATCAGCTAATGGTATTACTGAGCCTGAGCACTTGACTGGGCAATTCCTGCAAATTTAACAAGATAATAAGGTAGCCTCAGCAAAAAGCAAACTAAACTAACTCAAAATCATCAACTGGCTCCATAGCTCTAGGCTGAATGACCTTGATGCCAGTGTTGTCACAAATCATCCGGGCTAAAGTGGTCTTCCGGATGACTGTCAGCTGTTCTGTAGACAATCAAGATTGTTTTGCATGTAAAAGGCACCCAGTTTTATACTAGCACCTTCAGTAAAAGACGATGGGTACAGGTAGTTCTCATACCAGAACCGGTCCCCTCTTCTTGTGCGTTGGAACTGAGAGATCATAATACAGGCATAGGTGGGACCGACTAGACCTCCTGCTATCGGCCGTTCACTCATTCCACCTGAGAATAGATCGATGTCATCTACGTGTCTGAAAACGGCATTTATATTATAAAAAAGACCGCCTTGCCTTTTTCGAGTTTTTTAACAAAGTTCAAATGGCCGCCATCCCGTTAATTTTCAACAGAGCGAAAAGATTTTTAGCACAATACTATTTGTTTAGAGATTGTTTTTGCCGAATCGTAGCCTGCTAGCCTTCAGAGCCCAGAGTTATGCCCCTTCGAAATGACCTGGAAGTAAAAATCGCCATATTTTAACCAGTTGGACATATGTACTAGAAAGCTAATCTCCTAAGGTGCCGGCTACAGAAGGCTAGCGGACTAGGTCTTGGCCAAAACAACTCATTGATAAATAACAAAAATTGTGCCAAGAATATTTTAGAAAATTAACGGAATGGCGGAATTTGAAATTAGTCGGAAAACTCGCAAAAGGTCAGGCGGTCTTAAAAATTTTGAGGTACAAAAAATTTTACACCCTTAGCGAACTGCTTACAAAATTTCCATCAAACCACAGTCGTAGACATACTGTACAAATTACATACTTATAGGCTCTTTGAAGGGCCTCAATTGCATCAAAGTCCATTTCAGAATGGAGTTGCTTAAACGATTCCACTCTGCGCAGTCCGCAAGCCTGTCGCCAGCGATTGTAGGGAGCCAGACCCACTTCTCTGCCTCCTAGAGCAAAAATCAACCAACTCAACTAAGATCAAGCCAACTCACCCTGTATCAAGGCGCCCACAATGTCGATAACAGCGTCAGGGGCAAAGGGAGAGACTAATCTCAACTCTTCTGTGATGAAGCGTCCACTTTCAGACGGCTGATTGTCAAGCAGAAACTGCAGCACGCCTTCCAAATAACCATCAAAGTAGATCCAGGAAGGATTGTAGATCAAGTCTCGTGTCAGTGCAAATGATTCATTCATTTGCATGCTGTCTTGGATCTGAAACTTTACTGCTTTTCAGATAGTGATGCGTACCCCTAGGCGTATTTTTATATTTGGAAAACAGGCCCTCCAGAGCGTGCCTATACTGATGCGTCTCTAGGGGTACTTTTATATTTGGCAAAACAGGCCCCCGGGGGCGTGCCCTATGCTGATGTAGCGATCATTAGACTCGTCAGATGAAGGGCTTTCAAATGATATGTAACATGACCATTTTGGACCATTTTGAAATTTTGGATTTTGCCAAAAAATATAATCGATATTTATCGATGAAACTTGTTAATATATAATTAGTTGTGATAATTAAAAGTATTTATTTCAATCTGGGGTCGGTTCCTGATTTTACGCCCGGAAACTATACATTTACCGAGCAGAGAGCTAGTCAAAACAGATTAGGGTTAGGTCAGGCAGAACAGACGGTCAGCTCAGACCACTGCAGGACATGTCAAAACAGACGGTTATGTCAAAAGAATAGCTCACCATGCTCAAGAAGAAGTAAGCAACAGTAGGCATAGCGATGTCGACCTGGGCGTTCAATTCGCGATCATAGCCCGGAAACAGACCTGTGTTTTGCAGTTCCAGACCATACCTACAACACAACAAATATGCCAACAACCTCAACAGAACGTTCACCGCTTACTTGGCCATGCGCTGCTTGCCAAAGACCAGCGGCAAATACTCATTGTAGGTGATGTGCTGCACTTGCGCGATCACAATACGACGCGTCTCCTGCACAAATTTACATATAACAGAGCACTGACTCACCATACTATTGATCAGACCTGGTATATTCTTTCATCGTCCCAGTGTGAATTGAACCACTTGAGCTCTTGCGCAATTGCGTTGTGATGACGCACCAAAATAGTGCCAAAGGCTGCCGTGTCCACCAGTATGTTGAGACCGTAGGAACCTGAGCAAACAACGAGATAATAAAAATTATTACACTGATACAATCTAACGAAGCCTTACCAAAATCGAAACATGGCAGATGCTCGTTTCCGGTACGACAGCTTCTGGGATCGTATGGAAGGGCTTTAGGGAATTTATTGCTCGAATCGCCCAAGGAATGAGTCAGCAGCTGACCTAAACAATTGGGGCAGCATTTTAGCACACACTGCATTAGCTAAGTACTAAACTACTGGAGTGCAAAAATCGCTAAAAATCGGTATTCTGTGCCTAAAAGTGCTGACTCGCCCCTTCTATTCCCTAAAATCGAAAAATCGTTGTCCGGGGTCCCCGATGGTCTGGGAAACAAAGAGCGTCTCACCATTATCGAAGCTCCTTAGCCGCCGACTGTGTGCATCAGTACTGCCATAAATGGCACTGGCATCCAAGTAACTGGTAACCAGGTTGGCTGGAGACCGCGCAGTCATCTTACAGTCGGTCTGAAGTCCAGGCAAAATTCTCGGCGTACCACACTGCTCATTAACCCAAATAGCGCACTCCGGGTGTTTCTTGTTGACCGGATGACAGCAGTCCAGACAACTGAGACTCTCGGCTGAAAATTTGCATAAAGCTGCTAAACTCACTCAACCGGCTGCATACTTCTCCACAGCGAGACGTGGTTAATGTCCAGGTAGACAAAGAAGCCCCAAGTCATGAACATTCGTGAAACTCCGATTTGGGCGTTCAGCCTGGCATTGTCGGGGTAGCGGTGTACTGCAGCCGAGATCTGTTCGCCGGAAAGGAGGGCAGTTTTTCCGTCGGAACTCAGGTCGCGGGGTTGTTGCACCACTAAAACTGTGGACATGTATGTACAAAACAAGCAGCACAATCTTCTGGCACATACAGTCTTCGTAAGCTGGCTTCAGATCGTACAGAAAAGGTTCGTTGGCCGAACCCCACCATGGTTGTTGCACGTTGTTGCACACACCTTCTATGGTACGGAAACTGAAAATTTAAATACGAATAACATACGTGTAACAGGTCCGGGCTGGCGTGGGGGAGGGGTTTTCCGTCTGGTGGGGGTCGAGGAAGGGTTTCGCTAAGAGGGGGTCCAAAATTTCAAAGAGCTCCAAACCGACTGGATATGCATTTTGGCACATTTTTCTCAGTAAGGAGGCTAAAAATCGCTATTTTAAACTGCCACAGTGTTTCAGATCTAAAAACAAGCAAAAAAGCGATAAAAAACCGATTCCTCTTAAATGTCAGAATCGGACAGAAACGCCAAATTCGGTTTCCAAAGGCTTTTCAAGCGAATTTTAAGCAAAAATTAGTAATTTCTGAGTCAGTTTGTTAGCACTGAAGCCATTACTAGTACTTGCAGTTTCGGGTGGAGGGTGTTCCCTAAACTATCTCAGGGCTAGGGGTGGGGGCAGAAATGGGCAAAGGAAAGGGGGCTGACGGGGGTTGGCCCCCCTCAGGCTCTGACCTACCCCCCTCAGCCGGCCGCTACCCCCCCTCAGGAATTTTTTGGAAGAATTTTGTATAGATAATTTGATAAAAATATGCTTGGATTACGTAGGTGTAAATGAGCTCAGAATAGCTTATTTCAGCTTATAATAAGCGAAGAAACCTTGATTTTAGCCAAAAATCGGACTTTTTGGCTTACCACCCCCTCAGCCCCCCTCAGGCGCTCCTACCCCCCCTCAGGAATTGAAAATTCTACCCCCTCAGCCGAAATGCTAGCCCATGTCTGGGTGGGGGTTTGGTCTTTCTAGCTAGGCCGAAATGCTAGCCCATGTCTGGGTGGGGGTTTGGTCTTTCTAGCTAGGGGGTAAACCAGTGGCGTATCCAGGATTTTGGAAAGGGGGGTGAAAAATTTTGAAAGTGCCTGGTTGGGCGGCTGCCCAACCAGGGTAAGAAAATTTAACAAAATTAGCCTTAAAACACGCGTTTAAAACGCATTCCGAGCTTAAAATTAACAAAAATTACAAGTATTAGTAGTTTCTAATGGCCTGGCTGGCCTTCCGCCCGACCAGGGCGAGAAATTTTTGAAAATTTGGCCTTCAAATTCATTAGTTTCTTATATTTTTGACAGACTTTTTCTTCCTACCTCCACCGTAAAGGGGGGTGTACACACCCTACACCCCCTGGATACGCCACTGGGGTAAACCCTAACCTCCTAGTACATACATACGTACATATTATATAGGAATAAAACGGGAAAAAAGATTACTCGGTGGTGGAATTTGGAAAAAACCGAAAATTTGATTTAGAAAACTGTTTTTGCCGCTTCAAAATCTTTTTCTGTGAACCAGTTCGCCTTCCCTTGGGCTTCTCTGACAGGCGATGATGACGAACATACATACAGTACATATGAAGAGCAAAAAGATGCGAACAACAAACAAGCCTAGAGCTCGAAAGATAGAACTCTATGAACAAGCCAAGCGAACACATTTTTGTACTTTCACGTTCGCGTTTCCAAAACGCGGGTAATTTGGAAAGCGTTAAGAGCCACATTTTATAAAACCGGGGCAGGTCGGCGAACATGAAAAATTCTGACCTATAGTTTTTATTTGATAAATTGATAGGTCTATGGTAGAAAATAACACACGAGAAATATTTTCACTCGACTGTCACTAATATGCAAATTAGGGCCAAAAACGTGTTTTTCCAGCCAAATTCGGTGTCTCTTTTATTTCTCCCGCATGCGTCGACGGATCGGGCTGATATTTTCAGTAATAATGCTAGGTATATTGGGTGTTGTACCTATGAAATTTGAAGAGGATCGGTCAAGGTTGAGATCACAAATTATAATGAGATGCAAATTTTGGGGTCCTGTAGAAAATCGAATTTTGCAAAAAAGGGTACATCGAAATTTTCGACCAAACTTTCAGTGTAGGTTGCTTAAGTGTCCCTCAAAGTAAACCCTCTTTTCCCGTTTGTGGACTTTGTCTCTGTTTCGAGAAATTAATGTTCGAATTTTCATGCACACGTTGGTAGAAAAAACCGGAATTTACTTCAAGCTTTCGTAAGAGCAAACGGATCTTTTAGCTTCGGTCTATCTTGAAAGAGCGCGCAATGGCCGATCGATTGGTTGGTCGCCCGCCAGAAACAAACCACTGAGTCGGGTACTGTAAGAGTTTAAAGTGAGCGAGTTGACCACATTGCGATTTTCTCATGTTTTTGAGTTCTGTAATGTTGTTTATTATGGCTTTTGCCTCGAAATCCGAATGGAAAGTGAATGCTAAGTTTGGAGAATGTTCAGCGCGCCTCGGCAACCATTATTCAAGAGGTGAATGTGAAACGCACAGCTGGCCACCTCTTGACTTACTTGACTTAATTCGCTTTCCCCTAGGTCGGGGCGTTGCGGAGCCTCAATGAGTGCAGAGCCCGCCTCCACTGCTCTCGGTTCTCAGGGTTTGCGCGTATCTCTTTCAGATCATCTTGGATTGTATCTTTCCAGCGGGTTTTTGGGCGCCCAAGCGGTCTTTTCCAGCCAAGCTCTCGCCACTGGTGTTCATATAGCAGTCTAAGGGTTGCATCTGGAGGCATGCGTTTCAGGTGTCCATACCATCTTAGTCTGCTTATCTGGGCCAATTTGGATGCATATGGCTGCTTGGTTCGCCTTCGAATCTCTTCATTTAGGTATGGCCAATGGTTTTCAAAAATTCACGCTACAGCTAAAAACGTGCTTTTCCAGCCAAGTTCGGTGTTTTTTTTATTTCTCCCGCATGCGTCAACGGATCGGGCTGATATTTTCAGTAATAATGATAGGTATATTGGGTGTTGTACCCATAAAATTTGAAGAGGATCGGCCAAGGCTGAGCTCGCAAGTTATAATTTTTTCGGTTCTGGTAAAAAATCGAATATTTGCAAAAAAAGGTACATCGAAATTTTCGACCAAACTTTCAGTGTAGGTTGCTTAAGTGTCCCTCAAAGTAACCCTCTTTTCCCGTTTGTGGACTTTGTCTCTGTTTCGAGAAATTAGCGTTCGAATTTTCATGCACGTTTGTAGAAAAAACAGGAATTTACTTCCAGCTTTTGAAAGAGCAGACGGAGCTTTTAGCGTTTGGTCTCGCTTGAAAGAGCGCGCAATGGCCGATCGATTGGTTGGTCGCTGGCCAGAAACAAACCACTGAGTCGGGTACTGTTAGAGTTTAAAGTGAGCGAGTCGAACACACTGCAATATTTTTCATGTTTTGAGTTTTATCATGTTGTTATCATGACTTTTGCCTCAAATTGGGATTGGAAAGAGTACGCAAACTTTGGAGAAAGCTCAGCATGCCTCTACTAAACTATTTTGATGCAAAAACCATATCAAAAAAGGAGAAAATCGCAGCATGCTAACTGAACTCACCCACCTTAAACTCTTCGAATACCCAACTCAGTGATTTCTTTTGGTCGATGACAACTCAATCGATTGGTCCTTTGCGTGTTTTTTAAAATAAGATTCAGAGCTAACAGATCCGTCTGCTCCAACGAAATGTAAAGGTAAATTCAGGTCAACTTGTTCTTGGTTAGAAATTACTGTGCGTTAAAAATCGATTGTTCTCGTGAAATATGAAAGCCGAATTTCTTTAATTCTTGGACAGGGTAAGCTTGTATGACATGCTACATACAGTCCTTTTCATACTTTAGGAGTTTGCTTTGGTTCAGAGAAATTCGACTCTTATACCTCTTAACAAAAATTGAAATCCCAATCAGAGTGTTGAAAGGAAAACAGTCTTTGAAACTATCTGCTAGTACAAGTTTGTCAGAACCGCACAGAAAACTCAAAAGAGCAGTTATGTCAGATGAGGCGTCAAAGAAACGGCCGAAAACTGCTTCCCCTAAAGCCTTAAAAGAAAAGACCTTATGGCCCAACATGTGAACCAGAAACCGGAACTGCATCAAGTCACCTTGATGAGAATTAGGCGACTCTGAGAATTGAGATTTGTGGTATAATTTATTATTAATTGGTTGTTGCTTGTATAATATTTTTAGGGCAAGACCAATCGTGCTGATTAGACTCTTTGCTTGAGCTATCAAGTGGACTTGTCGCAACCCTGCAGGAGAATTTTCCAGAAATAATCGGCTTTGGCTGTTGAGAAAATTCTACTCTTGTGTACTAATCAGTGTAAATTAGAATGGGACCTTGTTTTACTGTTTATAATAAACCATTGTCTTGTACATTTGCACTAATCTCAGAGGTTTCATACAAAGCTCGGCGTGCCTCTAACAACCATTTTTCAAAAGCTGACTATACTTGAAGAAGAGCCGCCAAACAAAACCCAAATCTGCCAATGTACAGCGTTTTCGAAAAGGTTCCATATCAATTGAGAGAGCCTAGAGGTGGCCTTTAGGTCCGTTTGCTAAAAGAGACGCACAGAAACTAGATGTGTTTGACAATCAGGCGCTGAGACGAATCGAGCAAGTACAATGCTTTGACTTTGTAAGGAATGAAGTAGGGATGGCCAAAGCACGTCCGCGCGGCGCGGAATAGAAAATACAAAATCACAGCCAAAAAGTGGTCCAAAACGGTTTTTGCAACTTCAAGCGCAAATGCTTTTTTGTGTTCCATTATTG
The DNA here is from genome assembly GCA_030248155.1 of Sabatieria punctata. Taxonomy (NCBI): domain Eukaryota; kingdom Metazoa; phylum Nematoda; class Chromadorea; order Araeolaimida; family Comesomatidae; genus Sabatieria; species Sabatieria punctata. The sequence goes on from JASANB010004288.1 coordinate 194,047, forward strand.
ATAGGGGGATGTGATGTATTTATATGAAACAGAGAACAGAGTGTAAGCTATCAAATAAGATGCATTTTGAACCATAATTCGGCCGTTAAAGGGCATTTTCCTCTCGAAAACTGAATTCGTCGTTTTTCAATGGCCATTTTCTGCTAAAAGGAGAGTTGATTCAAATTTTGTTCAACCGGCTTTAAAATCGGCGCAACTCGTTACCTATATAGCACCGCTTTTTTTCTTTCCGCACTTCGGCATGGTCCCCACAAATTTGATTCTTTCTTAACTACTGAAAATGGGCATTTTCGTGGATTTTTTTCATGTTTTTCGTTCTTGTGAAAAAACGACGAATTCGGCGCAAGATGTTCAATCGGTTCCGTGTACAGTAGACTTCAGACTTTTGAATGATATAAGAATTGGCTCTCTGCTCTTTGTCGTTAACCCCACAAACGGTGTTGAAGTTTCTGTAACCCATAATTTTTGCCATTTCAGGCTTTTATTGTACCCAACACTTCCAATCATACTTTTTCGCATTAATTTAGCTGGGTGACGAACATTCACATCTTTCTAGTAGATTTTAAACAATCAAGTTGGTTTCACCTTCGTAACTCGCGCCATAGAAAATCAGCCACCGCTGGGACGGCGACCAAGTTATAAACACTAATTTACGCGATTTGACCCACGCGGCTGTTTTGAACCCGCATTTCTCCAAATCTTCTTGAAATTAAGTGCGGTTTTTTACGTAAATAATCGCATCCGGTCATGCTATTGCCGTTTTAGCATAAATTTTGCTTGTAGCGCGAGTTATTCAAATCTGTTGCCCATAATTAAAAATGGTACCATGTGCGCCATACAAAAGTTCTTCGCAGACGGATGTTTTTAGATCGCATTTTTCTAATTTTTCATGGAATCAAGTGCGGTTTTTTGCGTAAATTATCGTATCCGGTCCGGTCATACTATCGGCCCTTTTAGCATAATTGTTTCGCTGTAGCGTGAATTTTTGAAAACCATTGGCCATACCTAAATGAAGAGATTCGAAGGCGAACCAAGCAGCCATACGCATCCAAATTGGCCCAGATAAGCAGACTAAGATGGTATGGACACCTGAAACGCATGCCTCCAGATGCAACCCTTAGACTGCTATATGAACACCAGTGGCGAGAGCTTGGCTGGAAAAGACCGCTTGGGCGCCCAAAAACCCGCTGGAAAGATACAATCCAAGATGATCTGAAAGAGATACGCGCAAACCCTGAGAACCGAGAGCAGTGGAGGCGGGCTCTGCACTCATTGAGGCTCCGCAACGCCCCGACCTAGGGGAAAGCGAATTAAGTCAAGTAAGTCAAGAGGTGGCCAGCTGTGCGTTTCACATTCACCTCTTGAATAATGGTTGCCGAGGCGCGCTGAACATTCTCCAAACTTAGCATTCACTTTCCATTCGGATTTCGAGGCAAAAGCCATAATAAACAACATTACAGAACTCAAAAACATGAGAAAATCGCAATGTGGTCAACTCGCTCACTTTAAACTCTTACAGTACCCGACTCAGTGGTTTGTTTCTGGCGGGCGACCAACCAATCGATCGGCCATTGCGCGCTCTTTCAAGCGAGACCGAAGCTAAAAGATCCGTTTGCTCTTACGAAAGCTTGAAGTAAATTCCGGTTTTTTCTACCAACGTGTGCATGAAAATTCGAACATTAATTTCTCGAAACAGAGACAAAGTCCACAAACGGGAAAAGAGGGTTTACTTTGAGGGACACTTAAGCAACCTACACTGAAAGTTTGGTCGAAAATTTCGATGTACCCTTTTTTGCAAAATTCGATTTTCTACAGGACCCCAAAATTTGCATCTCATTATAATTTGTGATCTCAACCTTGACCGATCCTCTTCAAATTTCATAGGTACAACACCCAATATACCTAGCATTATTACTGAAAATATCAGCCCGATCCGTCGACGCATGCGGGAGAAATAAAAAAAACACCGAACTTGGCTGGAAAAGCACGTTTTTGGCCATAATTTGCATATTAGCGACAGTCGCGCGAAAATATTTCTCATGTGTTATTTTCTATCCTAGACCTATCGATTTATCAAATAAAAACTATAGGTCAGAATTTTTCATGTTCGCCGGTTTGTAGGGGACCCGCCCCGGTTTTATAAAATGTGGCTCTTAAAACCAAAAATTACAAGTCGTCGAATTTAAAAGCTTTTGAAATGATCTCTCGAAAAGATTTTACATTTCGATAAATTTGCAGAAAGAACGAAAACAAAACGCCCAAAATTTGCAAAAGCATGCAGTGTTGTAGTGCAGCACCAGTGTACTTGAACAAAAAAAGGCAAAACATGAAAAACAACTAAAAACCTACCGTAATCCCAGACAATTAGTCTTTCTGCGCTGTTTCGGACAGTCGCGGATTTGTTTCAGTCCGTCGATCACATCAACCGCCTCAATCGTGTCTCTGATATCTCTTCCCTTCTCGACAAAGCTAGAATTTAGTCTGAATATAGGACAATAAAACGCCCTCTGTGGTACAAAATCAGCAGGCAAAAACTTACTCGCTTAGATACTTGGCCGCGCCGGTCATAACAATCGATAGTTCGGCCAGAGATCGTGTGTAATTAGAGAAGCGGCCATTGTAGGCTTCGCAGTACAACTCTTGTATGCTAGTGCCCGGTATTGAAGGCACTAAAAAAACGGTACTTATCACACCACCAATAATAATAATAAAACCCAATGTTTGTTTAGCTGGCTGGACCAAAAATCGAACTTCAGAGCTGAACAGATACGTTCTGTATGACTACTTAGAAAACTGGCCACTTTAAACAAACATAAAAGCATAAACTGTCAGTTGAATGACGACGCAAAAGGGTTCCTGAAGCTGATCGTGGGAGATTTTAACTCTCAATTAATAATGAGAATCCAGATACAAAGCACTCCAAAACCCAATCCCAATACCATACAAGTTCACATTGAACTAAAAATCAATCATACAAGGTCTAGAAATCTGAATTTTGTGCATACACTCGCTAAAAATAGCCTGTTTGATCTCAAACGCCGCTGAAAAATGGCTTATTTACGTACATTCACCTTTAGCTACCTTTTTGTAGGTTGGCTACCACTAGGCTAGCCGTATACCCATCTCAAACTAATCTATGAATTCATAAAAAATCAAAATTTACCCCTATTCCGGTCAGCAATGTCGTCGCGAATTTTCCGCTTTTCCAGCTCGCGTTTGCCGGCTTTGAGCGCATTCCAGAGAAACCGTTTCTGCAGTATATCGGCCAGGTAGGGTCGAGGAGTGCGCGGATCGGGCGTGAGCGGGCTGGGCGGCTTGGGCTCGCTTAGAATGTCACCGGTAAACTTGCTAGACACGATTCCCAGACTAGAGTCGGCCTTTGGCACTTGCAACACCAAACAATAATAACACAGTAACAAACACCGGAGCAGCATCTTGTTCTAACCGCGCACGGAAAGACGCTGCGTTACAAATGAATTGAGTTGCTCATAAGTCTACAGTTGAGCTTATTACAACAGTTTCGCTTTATGCAAATTTATGTCTGCATTTCCCTTAGAGCGCCGAGTGCAACGGCGCGCAAATTAGAGTACAGCTGTAGGCAGTGGTAGCACGCAACAGATGAACTTTTCATTTAGTGAAAACAGTTCATTCAGTTCAAAACATCATATTTGGGGTCTGTTAAATTTTCTTTCGCACTAGGCGAACGACACAACAACAAAACCATCAGGGCCAGCCGAAATTTAGCCTCGCTCCTTGTAGCTTCTCTCAGCCTGCCACTGTCTGTTCTTGAACAAGTCAAATTAAAATTACCACCATATCTTGCAAAGAGGGCCGTGTTTTTCTACCTGAGCACTCCGGTAATATAAATGACCAAAAGCAAAGGAGAAATGAAAGAAGCGTTCAGTTACGACGGTGCCTATCAGAAATGTAACCCACCTGGAAGTACTGTTGCTAAGTAAATTTATTTGAAATATACAGGGTGTGTCAAAAAAAACAACCCAGCAGAGTTTTTGCTGTAGCAACGGCAATCTCAACCGATTTGAATGAATCCTGCTTTAAATGAAAGACGAATAAATTCTTGAAAGACTGGTGAAGGCCCTATTAAGATATGATGCTTAGTTCCTGAGATATTTTCCTTCAAACTCAAAACAGAGATTTTGGCAGTGAACAAGAGCGATTCCGTTGCACTTCACAACAAAACGGATTCCTACTGCTGAGGGGCAACAAGACTTTTACAAATGAAGTAACCAAGCATGTGTGGCACCAGAAAAACCTCGTTATGTTAGCCCTGAGCAGTAGGAATCGGTTTTATTATGAAGTGCAACAGAATAATAAAAATCGCTCTTGTTCATTGCCAAAATCTGTTTTGATTTTGAGTGCAAATATCTCAGGAATTAAGCATCGTATCTTAATAAAAAAGCTTCACCAATCTTTCAAGAATTAATTTATCTTTCATATAAAATAGGACTCACTGAAACCGGTTGAGATTTGCGGCTGCTACAGTAAAAAATCTGCTGGGTTGTTTTAGTCTCTGTTGTTCACTGCCAAAATCTCTGTTTTGAATTTTAAAGCAATTATCTCAGGAACTAAAGCAACGCATCTTAATAAAAGCTACACCAATCGTTCAAGAATTTATTTATCTTTCATTTAAAGCAGGATTCATTCAAATCGGTTGAGATTTGCGGTTGCTACAGCAAAAATCTGCTGGGTTGTTTTTTTTGACGCACCCTGTAATTTAATTATAATTTACTTACCAAACAATTTACTTGTATTAGTAAATTTCTAAAAAAATATAATTAAAATTTACTTTTGGCAGAAATTCACTTTTAATATAATTAAAATTATAATTTACTTACCAAATAATTTACTTGTAAATTTCTAAAAAATATAATTAAAATTATAATTATAATTTACTTAGCAACAGTACCTGGAAGTATAGTATAGTTCAGAATGAAAAAGCAATTGTTTCAACAGGGTTCGAGCTCGGGGCTTTGGGAGCGAAGCGCAACGCAACTCTGTAGTTGTACCTTAGATCATTGCACGTCGCTTCCAAGCTGAACTAGTTTCTCAAAGACAGTCAAACCTCGTAAATGGAACATTGGGCCGTCCGATCATTTATACATTGTATGTATGTATGTATGTTTGATTTAGGAGACATGGGCTAGCATTTCGGTTGAGGGGTGGTAAATTTTCAAATCGTGAGGGAACCCCCCTGTTACATGTACATGATATGTACGGGTGTGCCAAAAAACAACCCAGCAGATTTTTCGTTGTAGCAACCGCAAATCTCAACCGATTTGAATGAATCCTTTTTTAAATGAAAGATAAATAAATTCTTAAAAGACGCTGAAATTTTCATTTATGTACTCTGGTTAGTTCCTGAGATATTGGCTCTCAAAATCAAAACAGTGATTTTGGCAGTGAACAAGAGGGATTTTTTATTATTCTGCACTTCGTAATAAAACGGATTCCTGCTACTACTGCTAAGGGCTCTTAGAGGCTTTACAGGTGACACAGAAACTCGGTTTACTTCAACACTAAAGTATCATTAGCCCCAGCAGCAGGAATCTGCTTTATTATGAATTGCAACGGAATCGCTCTTGTTCTTTGGCAAAATCTGTTCGATTTAGAAGGCAAATATCTCAAGAACTAAACTGTGAATCCAAATAAAAATTGCACCAATCTTTGAAGAATGATATCAATCTTTCATTGAAAAAAGGTTCATTCAAATCGGTTCAGGATCATGGTTGCAAAAGTAAAAAATCTGCTGGGTTGTTCTTTATCACTCTTGTTCATTGCCAAAATCTGTTTTGACTTTGAGGACAAATATCTCAGGAACTAAGCAGGTATCTTAATAAACGTTACATCAATCTTTCAAGAATTTATTTATCTTTCATTTAAAAAATGATTCATTCAAATCGGTTGAGATTTGCGGTTGCTACAGCAAAAACTCTACTGGGTTGTTTTTTTTGGCACACCCTGTATATCGAATTTTTAGCTCAATATCGACCGATATCGATAGTTACTGTATGTTTATCCGCCGCTACCCCGTCAGAAATTTTTTCGAAGAATTGTGTATAGAAAATTACACTAAAAGTATGCCCAGATTAGGTGTAAATGAGCTCAGAATAGCCTATTTTAACCTATTTTAACGAAAAACAGGCCTAAAACCTTGATTTTAGTAAAAAAATCTGACTTTTTCGCTTATCATCCCCTCAAAGCCCCCTCAAGCGCCGCTACCCCTCCTCAGCCCACTGCGGATTTGAAAATTTACCGCCCCTCATCCGAAATGCTAGCCCATGTCTGCTTCTGCCCTCCTGCTAAGTGTACTGTGATCAACTGTTTAGTGTTTGTAGACATTTAACAACCTAACCGTTGCCGTCTGAAAGCTGAAAATGCCGAGAAATTGATGTTGTTGAGAGCTATCATGCCAGTGTTAGGTTCGTACTAAACCATCGATTTCTGAGTTGTCTAGGAAAAACTGTTTTTTGTTACTGTTCAGAGAAATAAGCGGTGTAAATGTTTTTTCTTTTCTGCACATAAAATATCGAAAATATCTATGCGAAATATTGATATCGATGTCGATATTGGAAAAAGGAATATATGGTCGGAGCTCTAGTTCAAATCTTCACTCAGTTTTGAAACAAAAAACAACCTTCACACCAAGGTATCCCTGGTTTCATCGCGTTTCGGCCGGTTGCTTCTATTTTTGCGACGAAGCGGCGCTCCAGTTACAAACTCGATAATTGCCATAAACAGATAAACGGCCGCCTGGTACAAAGTGATGATGGAAATGCCCGCCCACAGGCCGATAGCCCCGCCCACATTTGAGATCAACGTCTCGATTGTGTACCGCTCCACCTCCTCCACCACGCGCACCTTGGTAGTGGTGAAGAAAAATATAACCGGAGTCAGATCTTTGGCATTTCTGCGCAATGTCGATGTCAGCGGCGAACCTAAAACAATTGACGGAACCACGGCACAGTAACGCCATTCCTGAATTGACCCCTCAGGCTCTGACCTGCCCCGCAGGAATTTTAGGAAGAATTTTGTATAGAAAATTATGATAAAAGGATGCATGAGTTCAGAATAGCTTATTTTTGGCTATTTTAGCAAAAAATAAGCCTAAAAACCTTGATTTTAGAAAAAAATCGGACTTTTTGGCATACTATTTCTCAACCCTACTCAGCCACCGCTACCCCCTTCAGCCCCCATCAGGATTTGAAAATTTACCACCCCTTCAGCCGAAATGCTAGCCCATGTCTGGGTAGAGTGGTGGGAATACGGTCTCCTGACCCGTCACACGGTTGTAGCGTAGAAAGCACAAAGTAGTAGTACCACTGAAGTTGGGGTTGTAATCGGCTATGTATTCGAAAAGCTTCACAAATCCTTTGGCTAATTGTTGGTTGGGAAACTCAGCAGTGGAAGCCCAGCAGATGACTGACTTTCGCTCGCAGGGAATGTGACAGTTGCCAGTACAATCGCTTACGCCCTCTCTAAAACGATGCCAATTTTTACGTGCAAAACGCAAACCAGAGACCTCTTGTGATCAGACCGCAGTGTCAGTCGACACTGGTGGGTCTCAATTGGGTCGCAGATTCGATATTCGGTTTTGATCGGTCCGAAAAAAGTGCAACCGCATTGGCGCAGAATCCATAAATCCACACAATCGTCTACACACAACTCCTGGAAGTAGTCCCCTGAAACGTTTAAATTCCCTAATATCCAGTAAAACACTGTACAGCATGATTTGGTACTTTTTACGACCCAGATGGCACCGCAGATAGGAGCACAGTGCCAGAAGGAGGGCTTTCCCCAGTGGCCGACCATCCTCACTTTAAACCTTGGTTTCAAGCTTAGGCTCAGCCCTAAGTACGTACAGGTTTAGTTTTTATTAGGAAAGCAAACTCTAAAATGCAATTTGCTGGGAATGTACTGCAAGTTCTGGAATCCAACCTATGCTGTTATAGCCTGCTGCTCTAGTGGTGCTGTATACAAACATACTTACGTGTAATAGGGGCCTTGGGGTTTGGGCCATACCCCCTGATCGGGCCCCCGGACGATTTTTCCGACCCCCTCCGATTTCCTGGCAAGTAATTTTTTCAGCAAATTTTTACAATTTTTTCTAAAATTCAGACATTAACATTGCTAAAATCGCCAATAAAACAGCACTTTTTAGCTGTATTTGGGCCAAAAATTTTGAGCATTTTTAGTACCCAACCCCTGTCCCATAGAATTTGGGCTCAGACCCCATGCCGGCGCCAGATACCCAACCCTCCACCCCATCGGCGGATGGGCAGAAACATGTACAGTATACGCACAAACCTCAATTTTTTGCCTTTAGCTAAGCTGCTTTCTGTATCCAGGGCCAGATTAAAAAACATAGAACTACCCCAAGCACGAACTCAATAGAATGATCGAGAGACCCTTAGCACGTGTTAGGCTTAGACGCGGCAAGTCTTGTTAATGATCATTTTCATGATCCTAGGGTTCCAGGACCGTTCTATTGAGCTCGTGCTAGGGGTAGCACGTTCTAGTTCTGTTCATTAATCTGGCCCCAGACTACAAGATACCTTTGATCAACTGCAATTCTCCATGTGGTAAGCAGTCCGGTTCGGGTATGTGTAGCGGGTGTAGGAAGGGCACCTTCTTGCTTGGCATGCGTATGGTGATTTTCTCGGCTATCATAGGCAGGTATGTCATAGAGCCCGGGGATATGATCACTGGGGTAAGGTAGGGACAGTACTCGGGATAGTAGCTGGCATACACGGCAAAGCCTTGCTTTGGATACTCATATTGCATTATTGGAGCGTAGTCGTCCAACCCTGCGTTTAGAGCTATGTTCAAACCGGAACTTGGACCTAAATCGTATCAGATTAGTACAAAAATACAATGTGTAGGTCTTGCCTTCTCCTTTACTAAACCGTTATTACTGTACTACTGTACGTACAATCAGCGAATTCTGGATACCTAGTGAGTGATTTATATACAGGGTGTGCCAAAAAAAACAACCCAGCAGAGTTTTTGCTGTAGCAACCGCAAATCTCAGCCGATTTGAATGAATCCTTTTTTAAAAGAAAGATAAATAAATTCTTAAAAGATTGATGCAACGATTATTAAGATAGGCTGCTTTGTTCCTGAGATATTTGTCCTCAAAGTCAAAACAGAGATTTTGGCAATGAACAAGAGTGATAAGGGGTGTTGTCATATAGGGGTCCCAGAATTGCGGCAGAATTCTGGGGATTAGACCAGAATTGCGGTTGCCAACCAGAATTCTGGGCCAGAATTCTGGCCGCAATTCTGGCTGGGGCACCAGAATTGCGGTCGGCGTCAGCTGTTGCCAGAGCGCGGCCAGAATTGCGGCGGCGCAGAGAGGGCACAAGTGCCGGTCAAGTGTCAGACTATCTTAATGGTTCTTAGCACCTGACCGGAAGCACGCGGCAAACTGCAGAAGCGACTTAGCATTAGTGGTGAGAAAGCAGCCAAATGCATCGCAAAACAGCAGACCTTGCACCAGAGTCACAGATCTCTTCTCGCACTGTTCGATCAGGGAGTAATGTCTGATGACTGGCTGTTTATTCCATCTGGCAGAACGCCGGAAAAAGAAAAATATGTGCCTGAGCGTAAAGTGTATTCCCCTACGTCGGCTTTGTTGTTTTATCCTTCTGGCACTACTCCGGAAAAGGATCGTGTTTTGATCACCCGATCTTTAGTATACAGTTGGTAGGTATACCTGAACCTGAACCTGAACCTGAACCTACTTGAAAATAAAAGTACTTACCTGACACCTACTAGGTCGGTACCTACTTTTCAGGTTTTTCTTGTCTTAAACTTCCCCGTACAAGTAGCGTGTACTGTCAACTTTTGAAATTGGTTAGATCACATATTGCTTGACGCTCTACAGATTTGTACTTAAAAATGGTGTGCGTAAAGCGACTAATGCACATTTATCTCTATCTGCACCTACATTGTACGTGTACTGTAACTTAAAAATGAAGGCGATTATAGGGAAAAGCCCCCATCCGGAAATTGCCTTTATGAAAGCTTGTCTTCCTCTATGCCTAAGCCTAAGCTTTAGTTTGTTTGTTGAACGTAAGCTTAAATGTCAGCTAGTAGAACTTATGTAAGCCTGAGCCTTAACTTAATGCCGGAACTTAGAGTTTGAAATGAACGTTCGTGGAGTGCGTGGGGTTTCCTACTATAATGGCGATCGGTCCGTCATACCGCAAAAATTGTCTTGCGTTTTTCTCGTTTTTGTCGAATTGTTGGTTTGTAAACTTCGATCGCTTTGAACATGGATCGTTTTCTTAAAAAAAGGAACAGGAGCGCTATTGATTTAGCTCATAGCCGAAAATTTGTGTCTTTATTTGAAAGTACCTGAACCTGAACCTGACACCTGGGTACTTTTGAAAAATGTACCTGAACCTGAACCTGAACCTGAAATTGGATTTTAGAAATACCTGAACCTGGACTTACCTGAAATTTGGTGGTACCTACCAACTGTACTTTAGTACCCGGTCTTGGTCTTCACACTGATCCACTCGTTAACGCTGTATTTCTGACCCGGAGCGGCAGTAATGTTCTTTTCGAGCACTGTAACGGGAACGCCACTCTCACCCTCAAACTCTACCACTACTTTTCTTGGCGACTGTGCCATACCGACGACGTACAGATCGACTATGACTCGGCACACTCGCGAAAACAAAATGAGCGTAAACCGCTGGGGCTTTGCTTTAATGGTTGAATGCCTTTGGTAACGTAGCGCTCTGTTAATCGGACTCAGATGGTGCTCTGGTGTTTTGGTTTGTTATTTGATGCCACGTAACAGACAGGCACTGCTCACTAGAGTCTCTAATCCGTTACGTCACAGGCAGAGTAGCCTGACGGCTGGGTCAACACACGTCAGATTTTGATTGATCAGCTCTGGCCAGCTAAACCAGAATTCTGGGTCACGTGACCAGAATTACGGTTGGCCTCTGCCAGAATTCTGGGCCAGAATTCTGGCCCCTCTAACCAGAATTCTGCCACAATTCTGGGACCCCTATATGACAACACCCCTAAAGAACAACCCAGCAGATTTTTTTACTTTTGCAACCAACCTCCTTTTTTTGAATCTGAACCGATTTGAATGAACCCTTTTTTGAATGAAAGACTGATAAATTCTTCAAAGATTGGTGCAATTTTTGTTGAGAATCACAGTTTAGTTCTTGAGATATTTGCCTTCTAAGTCGAAACAGATTTTGGCAAAAAACAAGAGCAATTCCGTTGCATTTCATAATAAAGCAGATTCCTACTGCTGGGTCTAATGATACTTTAGTGTTGAAGTAAACCGAGTTTCTGTGTCACCTGTAAAGCCTCCAGGAGCCCTTAGCAGTAGCAGGAATCCGTTTTATTACAAAGTGCAGAATAATAAAAAAATCCCTCTTGTTCACTGCCAAAATCACTGTTTTCATTTTGAGAGCCAATATCTCAGGAACTAAGCAGAGTATTAATGAAAATTTCAGCAATCTTTTAAGAATTTATTTATCTTTTATTTAAAAAAGGATTCATTCAAATCGGTTGAGATTTGCGGTTGCTAGTACAGCGAAAAATTTGCTGGGTTGTTTTTCATTTTGGCACACTGTATATTCCGGGCCATCTCTCTGTACTTCATTGTTTTCTGTGTTCATTGACAGACTGCATTCTTTTTTGTTGTGTTGTGTAAACGATGCCAAAGCGCTAACCTATTCCGGTGTCTCCTTCATCAACCCAATCCACTCGTCGCCCAATTTTAAGAGAGTTTACTGAATGAACATACAAAGAGAAGAATATCTTACAGAGAGAAGGTCCGGAATATCTTTCATTAGATCATAGGCTCACGGTTCGTTCTCATTACATAGATTTTGCTCAAGTTTTCAGTTTTTCATGTTTTTTATAGCACATTTCGTGGGCACAGATCGCACTACAACAGTTCGGTGCGAATGCAAAATTGGATTTTATATCTGCTGTACCTATTTGCATTGCAGAGATAATTTAGTTGACATTGGCCTTGTACCATAAAACTGACGGGGGACTAGGATCTCAAAGAATACCAAAATGGCAGAATAAGGCCGGCACAGTTGGTGTAGTGGTTTAGGCCGCATGGCCACTGTGCGCGATGTCGTGCGCTCATCCTCTCGGCGCGGCAAGTTTCTTGCTGCAAAGAGTTGGTCGTCGGCGCAAAGCTCCACCCAGGCCACCGAAAGCTGGTGACAGCGAGTAGGTAAAATGGGAACCGACTGGATCTGCCATTGCACCGATGCCACTCCACAAAGTATTCCGCGTTGGAGAAGATCTACCATGTCAGAAGCTGTCTGAGAGACCAACTATGCTGGGAGCCCTCTGACATACGGGTCACCGGCGGCCGTCGGGAGCTGTCAGCAACGTGGCATCAATACGCCGGCCGCACTCCTGGTGAGCCAGGAGTGATTGGCAGTGAAAGAAGGGCAACGTCCGAGATGACGAATCACGAATCACGAAATGGACCACGAGTCTAATGGTAGGCCGTAAGGACCCCGCACATCGGATCGAATCGGATGGCAGAATAAAACCAACCTTTTTTGGCTTGGGCCGACTTAACAGCCAATTGATCGCTTCGCTCAATCTGCAGCGAATAGCAGATTCCGCTGTTGGCGAAATAGAATGGCTTTGCCAGTGCGCAGCAGTCGATGGGCCGCATGGAAAAATAACAAACCAAAAAGACATCCTCACAATCCGGACTGATCAAGTGCAGCCAATCAGCCACTGACAAGTTCCGCGGTTGTAGATTAGCCGCCTAAATAACATTCAAATATTTTGACAACGGGAGCTATTATTCCGCCTGTTTTCTGCAGGTTTTTGCTCGCTTCCCTTCCTTTAGAAGCGTATAACTCGTTTAAAAGGCATGTTGATCATAAAACCGATAGAAATTAGCAGGTTTAGTAGATTCGTTGAGAAAATTTTGAAAAATTAACCTTAAACAGTTAAAAGTAATTCTGAGCATAAAATGGACAGTTTTACACAATCTGTTTGCTTCCCATAGATGTTTCTTCCTACCTCTATCGCAAAGACGATGCACTCACCCTAGAGATGTGCACGGGCAGGGCACCATTTTTCGGGCCCGGCCCGGCGGGCCACTCAGATGAGGCATGCCCGTCGGACATCAAAATCAGGCCCCGGCCCGTGGGCCTGAAAATGGTCTCCAACCCGCCCAAAATGCAGAAAAAAATATTTATATTTTCAGCTTAATTTTTATTCAATTTCTATAATTTCTGCTTTGTGCATGCCCGTCGAGGCCCAACCCAAAATCCTCAACGGTCATGTCATGCCCGGCCCGTGCACATCTCTAATTCACACTACAACACTCCCCTCTGGGTACGTCTCTGATGTAATAGAGAAAAGGGCAAAGTATAGGCAGGTGCAATGGCGCGGCTGGGAATCAAACCCTGCACCTTTGGATTGTCGGTCCAATGCACTAGCTACTATGCTAGACACTAGATATGTGCACAGGCAGGGCATGCCGGTTGAAGAGTGCATCATTGAATCAACTATAAATAAACCTGTTTGAATTCGGACTCCATTTTACCGAACAACGGCGATTCGCCGATCACCGATTCCAGGCTGTAGCCGATACGAATGGCATCGATGACGTAGGCGGCCGCCTCCAAACTCATATTCAGTTTGTCCAATTTTCGTTGCGAGACCCGATTATGGGTGCAGATCACGACGGACGGGAATTCTATGTAGCCGTCGGGACTTCTATTATAGTAAGTGTTACGGATCCAGGTGTCTCCTGTCTTGAAATCCAGCACATGTGAGTAGACAGTAATGCTGAACATGACAGTACAGCAAAACAGAACGACCACCCACAGAAATTTGCATATGACAGAGCTAGTTCGGAATAGATCGGGCACGCCGTGCCAGGAAGTGTTTTGGTGCCACTCCTCGAACCAGTGGTTTTGCTGGTGGTTACGACCCACCACTCCATCGTCGGGCTGAAGTTTCTCGGCCTCAGACATTCTCCTAGAGTTGAGCAGAGAGTAGAGAGTAGAGTGTGAGTAGAGTTGAGCAAACTAAAAAATCATCACTCAGTCGGGCGGTCAAACCCCGGTTTGTCCAAATCCCGGAGTCCGGCCAGGAAAAGCTAAAATCGCCGCAAACTCAGTACAAAATCGCTTGTGCCGGCATTGCAAATGCAAAAGGTTTCGATTGATGTCAGAGCTAAATGATACACAGATTGAGAGGAGCCAGTTTTTCGGCGAATCTTGTGCACAATATATGTACAGGTTGCAAAAAACCTCGGAATTTACTTCCTGCTGAGCAGACGGATGTTTTTGCTGTCGGACCCAATTGGAAGAGCTGCAATGACCAATCGATTTATTTGCCTCCGGGCAAAAAGAAACCACTGAGCCGGGTACTGTAAGAGTATTAAATTAGGTAGTTCAGCTTACCGTTATTTTCTGCTTATTCCCTGCGTGAATAATCACAGTTTCTCGCTTTGCTTCAAATACGAAATTTATTAGGCAGAAAATTATAGGCATCTTTTATTGGGAGGTTTTTTAGTCTTTTATGCTTCCGATCCGATCCGATTTGCGGGGAGGCCTTACGGCCTGCGATCAGACTCGAGGTCCATTCCGCTACCCCCGTGGTTTCGTCATCTCGGACGTTTCCCTTCTATCACTGCCAGCCACTCTAGCCATGCTGTTGGGCGCCAGGTACTTAAGAAAGAAAGTCCCAGGCGCGTTGACGTCATGGTGATGTCGGCTCCCAACGTTCGCTAGGTCCGCCCCTGGTGTGAGAGAGGCCCCCCGGCCTAGTCGGTTTCCGTGGACAACTCCTGACGTCATTGCTCTTTCTCCAAGTTGGCATGCTGTAGGAGCGGCTTCGGTGCTATGGCAGATCCAGTTGGTTCCCATTTTATCTACTCGCTGTAACCAGCTTTCGGTGGCCTGGGTGGAGCGTTGTGCCGACGACCAACTCTTTGCAGCAAGAAACTTGCCGCGCCGAGAGGATGAACCACTACAACCGCTAGGGATGCAGGGGCCGCCGTGACTCAGAGGCAGCAAACTACCCACTGAGCCAAGGACGCGGCTCTTTTATGCTTTTATCATGGTGTTTGCATCAAATTCGGATTGGAGAGCGTATGCAAAGTTATAGACTCTCTTTCAAATGAGGCAGAGATCAGAAACATTCGTCTGCTCAGCTGGAGGTGAATTCTGGTTTTTTCTTTAACAACGTGTATGAAAAAATTCGTTGCTGTTCTGTTTAGTTGGAGTGATAATCTATAAGCAAACTTGTACCTTGAGTGCGATTCGTAGAAATGTTTGTCTCTTCAGCCAAATTTTTCAATAAATGGATCAGACAACAGCTAACATAATATGATTAGCGCCGATCGCATAAAGTACGTGCGTACCTGGTGTTTCTGATCCCGAAATGGAACTCAATTGATTAGTGCAATCACTATAGCAATAGCCATAAAGATTGTTCGTAATTATTTGAAGTAAAGCGCTGTATGGAAAGGGTAACAGATTGTCCTGTCGTTGGCTCGGTGGTTTTTAGCTCACCAATTAACCCTAACCCTGTGCAGTGCACCTATAAATGCCTGAATCAAATTCATCAATTGGGGTAGTGTTATAGCCAGCACTAAGTCTGCCTGCTAAATAATCTCTACCTTCGGCCGATAAACATGCGAAATTGTGGGTGGCCATTTTTAGCAGAGTTGGACTTTACTGTTCACCATATTCAGCAATAAAAGCACCACCGCTGTCGAAAATCAACATACATTTGTGGGCTTACAAAACAGTGCCATTTATAACAGACCAAAAGCTTCTGTTTAGAGTTGTTGGTGAGAAATTCTGTGAGAGTTCCAGTCAAGACGGAGACATTCCAATGAACAATAGTGACACGGCACCGTTCTCCACCGTTTGTGCAACCCCTCTGCCTTACAAACGCGGCACACCTAAACTACATACACCTACGTACAGTACAATGTACCTACAGTACATACAAGGTGCCAAACAATGATAGCCCAGAGTAAACTAAACTAAGCATGAAAGTGACAGTAGTTGCATGCTCGGCGCCCGACCGGGTTCCGGGTCTAAGGCATACTATAGCTGGGGGTCTGTCACCCACCCGACATAGGCCAGACACGCCAATCTAGTCGAGACCGCCCCCCATACGACTTTTCTCACCCTCTGGATTTTCTGGCAGTGATCTTTTCAGCAAATTTTTTCAAATTTCAAACCCTAAATGCCTGTAAAACAGCACTTTCTAACTTTGTTCTTTGTTTGAGCCAATATTAGCGTTTTTTTTACAGTTTTTGAGGATTTTTAGTAACCTAACCATTCCCACAGAATTTGGGCTCAGACCCGCCGCGGCCGGATGACTTGTTATCAGCCAGGGGGTCTAGTGGGTCCTCGCTAATTTTTCGTTAAATATGTCCGCCCATTTATTTTTAAGCTTAACTTTTTCTTTCTTTCTATATATAAAATTCTTGAGATGGTACAGTAGGTAAGAGCCAGACATAGGCTAGCATTTCGGCTTAGTGGCTACTAAATTTTCAAATGCTGAGAGGGCTGATAGAGTAGCGCAGGTTAAGCCAAAACGACCGATTTCTGTCTAAAATCACGATTTTTTTCGCTTATTTTTTGCTAAAATAGGTTAAAATAATCTATTCTGAACTCACTTACACCATATCTAATCATACTTTTATCATAATTTTCTATACAAAATTGTTCCAAAAAAATTCCTGAGTGGGGGTAGCGGCGGTCTGAGGAGGGTGGTCAGAGCATTAGGGAGTTCAAGCCCCTCAGCTGCCCTTTGCCCATGTCTGGTCTGATTGGTGCCTTACTATGTATGTTGAAAAAGGACAGAATAATCTACATACCTTCAACATAGCAATGCGCTGTCCCATCCTGTTGCGTCTCTTGTGAACTTCGGTGACACCGCAATAGGCGCACGATCGGTAGTCCTTAATAAGCGGCAGCGCCACTAAACCAAGTCCAAATAGCCGATTCGTGAGCCAGTTCCAGTTTCTGGTAGAGCAACCAATCTCAGTGCTACCCTGGCGCACAGACAAGCACAGATCTTTAGAGGCGAGCTTGTAGGAGGTGTACTTGCACCGTTTTCCGAGCAATCTCAGCTGCATATCTACAACAGATGCCGGCTGCGGCAGCGAAGCGTGGGCCAGTTTGAGAAGACTCAGCGGATTCCAGCCAAGCTGCACCACCACTGAGTTCGGATACGCAGTCAGTTCAACACCGACCAAACGACCGTCTCCCACAAACAGAGTGTCCACTTGGTAGCTGCTGAAGCAGCTAGAGAGCAAGTAGAGACCACAAAAGAGCACAGCGTACCAGCTAGCCACCAACAGCACAACTGCAATGTAATCACTGTCCAACTTTTGTGGGAAGAGAACCAAGGGTACTACGTTGAACAGTGACAATAGAATGACAGAAACGGCGGAAAGCCAATAGCCGTAGAGCACGGAAGAGGGTATGAAACCATTCCAATGCACAGCGAATAGACACCAAAAGGTTAGACAGCTGCATCCAGTCTGCGTCAGGAAGGCAATGTAGGTCCAGGACACAAGAGAAGCCGCTGCGCATACTTGAACTACCATTTCGCATTGCTTCCGAGCTGTGCCAACTGACCAGAACTCTTTCAGAGTCAGACGTTCCTGAAGAAAGATAACACAAGTCAGACCACACATGCTGTATACAGGGACCAGGGGAATTTGCCCCTCACTGACAAGGGTCAAACCCTCAGATCGGGGATCTACTGTATTAAGTGCCCAGCCCAGCTGTGTTTCCAAGACATCAAGAATCGTCATACGTGCAACAGGCCCAGGCCGGTGTGGGGGGGAGGGGGTGTTTTCCGTCAAGTGGGGGGTCGAGGGGGAGTTTCGCCCTGAGGGGGGTCCAAAATTTCAAAAACCTCGAAACGTCTGGTCGTTCTTTTTCAGTGTAGAGGTTAAAAATCGCTATTTTAATCTGCCAAATAGCGTTTAGAGCTAAAACAAGCAAAAAAAACATTAAAAAGGGCTTCTAAAAACACCGATTTCTCTTAAACATCAGCAGTGGGAACGCCAAATTCGGTTTCAAACGGCTTTTCAAGCGAATTTTAAGCTAAAAATTAGTGATTTCTGAGTCAGTTTGTTAGTACTGGAGTCTCTACTAGTACGTACTAATATTTTCGGGTCGGGGGTTAGAAGGGTTTGGCCTTTCTAGCCGGGGGGTAACCCCAAACCCCCTGCTACATGTAGGAGAATCGTCCGTAGTCAGCTGAGCGCCAGTGCACTGTAACATAATCCCGGAAAGGCAAAGTTGGACGCGTTTCCGCGATTAGGTAGCAACGCAAATTGCGAGTAGTGCAGTGGACCATTCTCCCTGTTCGTTACGTACCTTGTCTCTGTACCTATAGCAGTAAACCTTATAGGCAGCGGAAGTTTGAGCCATGGCGTTTGCATCACATACCACACAGGCCCATGCGAAAGAGGACGTAAATAAAGTGACGAGCCACCAAAGCCAGAAACCACCCAATGAACAGAAATAGCAGGGACTCAGACACAAGATGAAGATCAAGCAGACCACAGAAGCAACGGTGCATAGGAAAGACAGCGCACCAAGACACGTCAGACCAGCTCGGTTATCAAGTATGCACTCTTCTGACTCCAAAAAGTAGGCAATAAGTACGGCAGCCACCAGCGAGCACGAACAAGGCAGCAACAGGTACTGGTCGGTGTACATGACGTAAAGCCAAGTCCACCACAAATACAAACTGGCCATTTCAACACTGATTACCAGCCAGCAACTCGGAAACCACAGCCACAGATCTCTGAGCACCAACCTAAAAATCAAAAGTGGGACAGGTTTGACAAACAACGGCTCATGTACAGTATACGCACACTGTAACAAGTCCGGGCCCGGGGCATAGAGAGGTGGTTGGAGGAAAGGCTTTTTTTAACAGCGTTTTTATTAATACTAATAAGGTTAAATAAAAGCTGTAATTAACGCCAAATTGCATTTAACAACCTAAAAATAAGCACAAAATTATAAAAAGGCTTCTACAGCAAATTATCCTGTTGTGGCCTGTAGGCTGCCACGCTACTGCACACTGCCCGGAAAGTATAGCGCTTTAAATCGGTTCGACTCTAACGTTGCCTACAACCTACCCAGTGTTCTCTACTGGCCGACACGCTCACTCCTAACTGTCCGACAAGGGGCCAACGACCGACCAACTTCTTCGCAGCTTTACTTCGTAACCGAACTGATTAGGCTGAACTCGGCTCAGAGCCGTCACGCAACCAACCCAAACTGGCAACAAAATTATCATAACACACAACCTACAACGTACGGCGGGCGCACAAACACGTTAGTAATAATTGATAAGCAACCAACGGGTAAAATCATTATTTATCACAGCCGAATAGCCTATTCGACACTCCGGAGCCACGCAAAGTGACCACAGAGTGGGTCAGTCTAAAACGTCAGTAATAGCGATTGCGTTGTGCTCGACTTGGCCCGACTCGTCGCCCACGACCGTAGGAGCGCCCGTTGCCTTGACTGGTAACCGCCGCTGGCACGTTGTACTCGCGAACTACGCACGTCACCGTCTCCGTCACCAGATGACCAGCAGGAGGTGGAACGTACGCTCGTGGAAGCCACCGACTGTGGCCGACTTGACCTTGCTCCACACGGCCTGACTGCACTCGACCCACTGCTTGCCGGCCGCGTGCATACAGACTGCGTGGATTGTCGAAGCACCGCCGCGCCTTGTGACCGACGCGATCACAGTAGAAGCATCGCTCTTCTTTTTGTTCTTGTGTCTTAGCTACGACACCTGCTTGCACGTTAGGGGCCGGTGGATCCTGCTGCATAGGACGCGCCTCTGGATCGGGGTACCGGGGCGGCATGGTGCCACCAAAAGTGACACGTACAACCTGGTCCGTAGGCGAATAGGGGCTAAAACAAAACTACACACACGTGTACTCAATCTTCTACTGGGCCTTCCAGCGGCACCAGTAGTTTGACGGCCCGTAAGACCATTCTGCCTGCAGAATTTTTTACGTACAGTACGCAGAACGGACTATGCCATCAGAACTAGTCACTAATTTTGCAATTTTGGCCATCCTCCAATACGAACGTGGGGTGTTTTCTCTGAGCAAAACCACCGATCCCACTTTTGGCACTAAATGGCTTGCCCCTTTGGTCTTTTTGGCCATGGTTTTTGAGTGAATTTCTCTAAGATCTAATAAATACTGCGTCTTCCACAAATTCCAAAAGTAATTCAACTTTTTCTGAGTATTCTGCCAATAGTCACACAACATTTGACTTCGCTTTTGGCTGGAAGTTGCGGGCTGGTAGTCAGGGTCTCTTTCCAACTGAAGGGACGGGAGCACTCCCGGTCTTCCCCCTAACAGCTGGCTTGGAGTTAGCACTGTTTCTAAAGACTCATTTACAGCTACCAGTGGACGCGCATTGAGTACACCCTCTACTTCAACAATTAAGGTATACAACTCGGTCAGAGAAATCAGACGAGTCCCGATCACCCGTTTTAGCACTTTCTTTACAGAGCCAATCAACCGCTCGTAAAACCCGCCCATCCAGGGGGATAGAGACGGGATAAACTTCCACTGTACACCTTTAGAGCTCAGAAACTGCTGAAAACGACTTTCTTTTAGACAATTACCGTCCCACAGAAACCGGAGGTATTTGTTTGCGAGTTTGAACTGGGACCCATTGTCTGACAGAACCAACTGAGGGATACCACGTCTAGAAATGAAACGTTTAAAAGCAGCAAGAAATTCGTCGGTTGTACAGTTGGACACAATTTCTAAGTGTAGCGCTCTGGTAACCGCACAAGTCCATAAAGCCACCCAAATTTTGGTATTGCTCTGACTGTCTTTCACCACTAAAGGACCAAAATAATCCACCCCAACGGTTTGAAAGGGGGGTTGACGCGTGACTCTACAGCGCGGGAGCGGAGGAAATGGCGGTGTGGCAAAAGGTCCGCCTTCCTGACGTCTACACACTCTACATTCGCGCAAGCACGATCGAACAACGCTACGTCCTTGCGGTACCCAGTACTCCAGCCTTAACTGGGCCAAAGTTAGACTCGGTCCTGCGTGCAACAAGTTAACGTGGGCTGTTGACACGATCAACTTTGTGAGCGCGTTTCTGCGAGGAAGCAGGACAGGGTAACAAGTTTTGTCTTGCAATTCAGCCTCCTTAAATCTACCTTGGCAACGAATTGTGCCGGTTGGGTCCAAATACAAACCAAGCTGGGCAACTAAACTTGGCTTCTTGCCAACTCTGTTCCTCTGCAGAAAGGCGCACTCTTCTGGAAGAGAAATTTCTTGGGCCCACCTAACCCACTGCAGTTTGGCTTGCGTAATTTCATCTACAGTGAGGGGACTTGCACAACCTTTCCTACGAGTTTTGCGTCTACGCCGAAAACCTCTCCATTTTTGCGTTACCCGTCGGACCCAAGCGGTGACTCTAAACAAAGTGGTACTGCTAGAAAACCTGTCAATCGAAATACCGCACGGTCCCTCTAATGGATCGGCTGTCTGAGCAACTGCTACTTGGATTTCTGTCTCATCCTCAAAAGCAAGTATTTCAGCATCGCTTGTAGGAAATTTGTCGTTTTTTGGCCACTGCTCCTTTGCTAAACAGAGCCATTTCGGCCCTCCCCACCACAAAGTGTTGGACTCTAACGGGGGATAGAGCTCAGGCTTCGTCGGGATGTCTGCCGGGTTTTCTTTGCCCGGCACCGAGCAAAATTCTACCAGCGCAAACTCTCGAATCTCGTCTACTCGGTTTTGTACCCATTTTGGCAAGACCTTATCTGACCGAATCCAACTCAACACACATTCTGAGTCGGTCCACAGAAAGACTGTTTGGACTGGCTTTCTCAAATGGTCATGCACAAAACGTAATACGCGGACACCCAGAAGAACTCCCATCAGCTCTAGGCGGGGCAGTGTCAAGCGCTTCAATGGGGCTAATTTGTTTTTGGCAAAAATTAGCGCACACTGAACTGCCGAGCCCTCTACTCTCAGGTACACAATCGCACAGTACGACCGTACAGAGGCATCTGTAAAGCAGTGGAGCTGCAGTGACTCAGAACCCTCAACTGGACCAGTAATTCTCGAAAATCTAATTTTTGGGACTTTCTGTAGCTCGGAAAATGAATTTTGGCACAGCTCAATCCATTTTTGCGGCAAGGGGGTGTCCCAACCGAAACCCTCTTCCCACATAGACTGCAACAAGCACTTGGCAGGAGCTACACTGGGACAGAACAGACCAAGTGGGTCGAACACTGACGACACAAGTGACACAAAACGCCGTTTTGTCCATTCTGGTTTGGCCACAAATTCGGCTGACAGACAGACACTGAGTGTATCGGACGGGAGGTGCCATTTTAAGCCGAAAATAACTTTTAAGCCGAAATTTTTAGATACGAAAACTTCTGACTGCGAGACAACGACCTGTTGGTATGCACTGACTGCTCGAACGACGCCCAAAACTCTCGCCATAGAAACACGTTTCCGTTAAAAGTTCGCAACTCTAGTTTAGGGAGCTTCACAGTACCGTCTCTATTTACTGCCCGATTTTCAACCACAGAGTTTTGCTGTACCCTTGGGGGTGGGTCAATTTGCGCCACAAACGGCTGAGGAAAAGGTGGAACCGGCATTGGCGCAACAGCTGCGGGCGGAGGTACCAACAATGGCGCTAACGGTCTAGCCGCCTCTTGACGTACTGCTTGCTCTAGACTGACCATTTGGTCCTGCTGTCTCTCAAGGCGCGCTTCAAAACACTTTTTTTGATCATCTAACACCTTTTCGAACTGTTCAATAACAAGGTTCAACCGCCTCTCTGAATCACTAGCTTGCGTAGCATACTGCTCTCTGAGAAACAACATCTGCTGAGAATGCCGTTTCTCTGCTTCCTCCTGTAACTTTTGATACTTTTCGTCCACCTTAGCGCACTGATTTTGAAAGACTTTTAGCAAACTGGCAACTGTTTCTCCTGCTACAGGTGGACCTTCTGACGACCTGACCGAACCGCCGGAACGATCCGATCTGGTCTCAGGCACGACAAAATGTTTTTCTAAACTCTCTGACAACCTGACCGAACCGCCTGAACGATCCGATCTGGTTTCAGGAACGGGCTTTTGCAAATTACCTGACGATCTGACCGAACCGTGTGAACGGTCCAGTCTGACCTCAGCAACGTACTTTTCTAAAATCTCTAAATTGCCAACAGCTTCACACAACCGATCAACCAATTTCACATCAAACTGTTGAAAAGCCCTTTTTTCTGTCTCTGTTTTGAGGAAGCTCTGCATCTCAGTTCGCAAACAAGTTAACTGCTTTTCTGCCTCTAAGACATGCTTTTTCAGCTCGACTGTTCGGTTCTCCCAACCTTCCGGCGGGTCCAAACGCATTACTTTAAACACCAACTCTTTCAGCTCTGTCGCAAGCTGAGTGATACCGTCAGAGAGGGGTCGCCTACGCGCCATCAACAACTGTTTGCGCTGTTCTCTAGTATTAAAGGCAGGTCCTTCAGCCATACTGTCTAACTCTGCTGCGCTAACTAGATTCAAACAACTGACCGTTGACTGTCGTTTGCCGCCGCCTTCTTCTCCACTGTGTCCTTACTGCGCACTCTGGCCTTGTCTGCCACTGCCGGCATTCCTCGGGGGACACGTTGAGGCAACGTCGTCTTCTGGCACCACGTGTTGTGGCCTGTAGGCTGCCACGCTACTGCACACTGCCCGGAAAGTATAGCGCTTTAAATCGGTTCGACTCTAACGTTGCCTACAACCTACCCAGTGTTCTCTACTGGCCGACACGCTCACTCCTAACTGTCCGACAAGGGGCCAACGACCGACCAACTTCTTCGCAGCTTTACTTCGTAACCGAACTGATTAGGCTGAACTCGGCTCAGAGCCGTCACGCAACCAACCCGAACTGGCAACAAAATTATCATAACACACAACCTACAACGTACGGCGGGCGCACAAACACGTTAGTAATAATTGATAAGCAACCAACGGGTAAAATCATTATTTATCACAGCGGAATAGCCTATTCGACAACTTGAATAACAGCACCGGAAACGCCAAACTCCATTTCCAAAAGGCACTTTTTAACGGGTGCATACTGTTTCGATATGCCCTGGGTCTCCAGCCTAATCTCTTCTGATACACTTTGAATCGTCCTGCCGAAGTGCTATCCCAAGAATCGGCCGATTCAGGAGTGGAAAAAGATGAAGCTGTCAATGTTCCTTGAGCTTGCCATGCTTTTAGCTCTTCTAGCTACCACTGATTTGATAAGCTCTGGACCTCCAGTCATACCTCCTTTTGGCCCACTTCGAATAATCAGGGTGAAGTACTACCCTGAGAATCGGCGATTTGGGAGTGGAAGAAGGTGAATCTGCCTATTTCCCTTCAGCTTACTGCAATTTCAACCCAACTATACAACAGCCAACAACAACAACCCAACAGCCATACTTTTTCAATATGCTCTGGGCCTCCAGGCTAATCTCTTCCGATTATACACTTTGAATCGCACATTGAGCTCGTGTGCTGCGTTCAAAATCGAAAGTTTCACAAATGCAAAAAACCTGTTGCATTTCACAGATATCTTGCAATCTTGCCTTGCGGACACTACTTTTGGTTATTGTGATGACTGAAGATCTCAGACCAAATATAGAACGAATTACCGGAGGGGTCGGAAATTAAGGTACAGCGCATCGGCACCCGGCCGGCTGCTGAGTGGCACACTCTTCCTACTCTTTTATGCATTCTTGGCTATAGGAACTTTTCCAAAACGTACCAAACAAAAACCATTACCTTATCAGATGAAATTTCAAGCAACAACAAGACATTGCGTTATGGGAAACTCTCAGTGTTGTTTCAATTAACTTAACAGCTCTACAACAAACAAACAAATAAGCAACTAACAAGCGGAAGCAGGAAAAAGTCCCGTAACACACAGCCCGGCCCGACGGCCAAAAAACACCAGTTATTGGCGGAGGAAGTGCATGGCTGAAAAAATTTGCATACAGCTACCAAAAGCGCCTCAGTCACATCAAAAATCAAAATTTCAGACCAACAACAAAGCTGTAAATGTTCAAATCAAACAAACAATTTCAGAAGATAATTACAGTACGAAATTCGAAATAACATTTATGAAAGAAACTGGTTACTTTATTTTGTTAAAAGTAACTTGTGAAATAAACGCGTTTTCTGTGCCTACTGAAGCGATTGTGTGTGAGAGTGTTTTGAGTTGAGAGGAGAAGAGGAAAGAGAGTGGGAAGACGAGGACAGAGGAGGAGAAGAATCACAGTTCATTTGAATTCGCTTCACAAGAGATGGAATTCCGTTACACCGATGACATGCCAGCAGTTGAAGGCAAAGGCGCAGAAAGGCCGAAACGTGGCGCGCAAAAGATGGAGTCAGCAGCACGGTGTCGGTACAGAGCAGGTTACTGGAGACGCCGAGTCAGCGGAGGCAGAGCATATCGATTCAGATAGTTTCCCCGGCTGTCAGGCACAGTTGAGGCCCAGTCGACATCCGGATGGGGAGTGATGAAGCGATTGTGTTTGTGAGAGTGTTTTGTATTGTCAAGTTATCGAGTGGTTGCGTTTGTGTGCTTGTCTGTGTGTTGTGTGTGAGTGCCCACTAGTAGATAAACTCTTTCACTACGTATGTTTTAAGTGTTTCTGGTTTACTAATTTTTATACACAAAAATTATGCGTAATTGACACTTTCGAAAATTTGAGACGGTCTCGTTTTTGTGTGAAAATGTTGCCTTTGCTTGCGTAAGACAAGACAAAACGTAGATAGTTCGCCAAGTTCTGGGCAAAAAAAAACATAAATTATTTTTGCGGTCGGCCTTTCTGTGAAAAACGCGGCTATTTTATTGTGATCTGCTTTGCTACCTAGTGAGTAGTACTGTCTGTTAAAGATTTGAATCTGAGCCGACAATATATTGAATATATTTTGAATTGTGAATAATTGTAAATATTAACTGTATTTTGGTTGGACAGATTTGCTTCATCTCAAGTTAGCGAAGAAAAGTCTCAAGAAATCAAACAAAATAAGCAAAAGATAACAGAGCTACGTAGAGTACGTGGGAGTGCGTTCCAGACCTTAGCAGTAACATAAAAGAACGAAGAGTCCGTGGCGGCCGTTCTTTCTACCAGCCAGCTCGAAGGTCATCGTTGTTCTATCATGCCTTAGCACCGCAATCGAATTGGGTAGGACGAGCGAGAAAGCAACAACTGTGCCCACGCAATCAGTGACGCAAAGTCGTATGAGATTCCTTGGCAACTAAAAGCTCGAATTAATACAAACTTTAACCCATGCACTAATATTACGCTTTTAGGCATTATTATCTTACCTAGTCACTTCTTAAGCAGCTTCCTAGCGTACAGTTCATCTCCTCATCTCAGTCCAGCCCAGTCAGCCTTGAGATCAGGGTTCGGGGTAGCTGTTAAAAACATGTTATTAACACAGGCCTTATAAATATGTCTGTTTAGTGTAAAAAAACTCCATTAAATCTGACACTATAGATGGGCCATTCAGAATCCATTGGGTTTCTGTTTTGTGCAAAATTTTTCGAGTTTCTTAGATCCGTTTGTTTCTAGCTACCGTACTTGACGTAGTCTTGGGGCTTTTTCAACACGAAAACATGAGATACTACGGTAGCAATTTGCAGATTTTCTGAGAAAACATTCGGAAATTGTGGGACACTACCCCCATTAGCGGAAACCTACCACTAACTTTACGACTAAGATTGAATATAAAGGTAAGTCTAACTTCATATCCTAACGTTCATTCATCCTGAACCTACGTAGAAGCCTAAAACCTGATCAGAGTGCTGAATAGAAGCCATCGGTTCGAAATCAGTGAGGGATAGTGTCACTGTATCTAAATCGGATAATCAGGCCGTCGTGCATAAGTGAAATGCACGCCGCTTCCCTCGCAATTCGGAAGAGAAACTTAGCGTAGCCTGTACAGCTTTTAATTGGGGAACTTTTCGATAATTTTTTGTAACTATTGAAGTTTTATATTCGGAAAAACTCGAAATTTTAGCAAGGAAACTGTACCGTAGCCTAATTCACGCTGCAAAGTCATTTCAATGTAATACAGTAGTACCCACTACGACCAGTCATGTAAAGAAAACGTTTTATAACTTTTAGTGTGATAAAGTGAATAGACTAAAACACATTTTTAATTTATATCAATCATTATCACGTTTGGATTTTATGCGGTCTGCTGGTGGTGTTTTAGGATTTTTAGTCGTTATGCCTTTTTAGGTAGGATTTGGCTTTAAACCTGTTTTCTTAGTGGAAGGAAACGTCACCAGAGTGAGGCAGAAAGTGTAAAGGGAAGCATAAAACCATTCTGAGTACGTAGTTTGGCGTACCTTTCTGCTTGACCACTCACCGAATTTTGGCTTTTTGGAATTTTTAACAGGATTTCATGTTAATAACACTGTTACTAACGTTATTAACATGCGTGAATTTTTAACTGTAAATTATTTAACCCTGCTTGAGATTACCTTGATTCTTTGACTTCAACAGGGACGGAGAAAGTGCAGAATGGAAGGCAGAAACGACACGGTGTGGATGCAAGATTTGCTACCGCAATTCGGTGTTTACGTAATCCAAGGAACCATTTTGGCGCTGGCAAATTTGACCATTTTTGCATCGATTGTGCGACAGCCTCTGTTGCGCGAGAAGAAACAATACATTATAGTTAGCGGTACGAGACAACCTGTACGTAGTATGTAGTAGCATACATGTAACAGGTTTTCCGCCGAAAGGGAGGGGAGTTGGGGTCTGGCGCCGACCGGGGGTCTGAGCCCAAATTCTAGGGAGGGAGTTGGGCACTAAAAACGCTCAAGAAACGCAAGAAATCACAATTTTTCGGATAAAAATAATCAAAAATCGCTAATTTTGGCTCAAAGACAAATATAAACTGCTGTTTTACGCCGATTTTAGCAATTTTAGTGTCTGATATTCGAAAAAATCGCAAAACTGCTCAAAAAATTACGTGCCAGAAAATCGGAGGGGGTCGTAAAAATGTTCTTGGGTCGGACCTAAGTTGGGTGTCGGGCAGACTCCCCTTGGCCACCACCTGTTAAATCAATCAATCAATCAAATTTTATTCGCCTCGGAATAATCAATATACTATAGGTTACTGATATAGCCAACCCCCTACAGCATGTATGGGAGCCAAATACGTACGTATGGTTTCAGCTTTAGCATTGGTGGATGGTATGAACGGCATTGCCACATTACTAGGTGGCGCTGGCAGGTCATACCTGATCGTTTCTGGAGCAGGCGAGGTTCTGGTGTCTCGATGGCAGTGTCTGCTAACTCCGTGGAACCTAATTTTCATCTGGACAGACCCATTGCAGTCCATTATGCTTCTGGTCATTTCAATCGACCGCTGTTTAGCCCTTGGCTGGCCGCTGGAATACTTTGGTTTCGGCACGAGCTACGCCTACAAATTTTGCGGACTGGTTTTCTCGCTGATGACAGCGATTGTTCTGATCGGCTTCAGCACTTCCTTCAATTATCACCAATACGCCGAAAAGCCCGCAATTTGTCTGACCAGTTATGGCCTTTCTGACTCTTTCTACAGGTTCCACAACATGTGTCGCATTTTTCCGGCTGCACTAAGTGTAGTCGTGTATTTTTTTGCACTGGTTTTAATGAAAAAATCATCGGCTCAACTTCACCCAACCAGCAGCCAACCAAGCGCCGTTTATGCCCGAGAACAAAAAGTCCAACTTCGACTAACTGTCACTTTGGGAATCAGCTGCGTATTTACGGTTGTATTTTTCGTTTTTCCTATGTTGGTCGAAATTGCCGCTGCCGATCTGGATGACAGTTCTCGGTTCCTGGCTTCGATAATTCCCTACACTTTTATTCTGAACAACTTCAACCCTATGGCTAACTTTGTGATTTATACGGCTAAGCAAAAGGATATGAAATTGGCTGTGAAATATCTGTTTAGGTGTAAGACTATTACTAATGCTGCCTTACAAGCTCAAATATAGCAGTTAATTACTGCTGTTGTGCCTAATGCATTAAAAAATTACAACCAATTAGCTCATATAGAATTGTAACCTATTTGCGTTTAGGCGGCAAACTTGGGTTTTTTTCGGTCAAATTCGCTAACTGCTTCTTCTCTCTTTTTTAACTTTATCTTTAGCTTTCTGCTTGAGCAGCACACAGTTTCGAGTCGCAGTACTTTTTTATTAGTAAGCCATCACAAAACAAAGTGTGTTTGGCGCTCCTGCCATCCGTTTACCTATCAATTCCATGTCAGAGCATGTCAAAATAATCGGGGAACCGTTTTCCCATTCGCAGTTCCTGAAGAACTCTGTGACGCGTCATAGACGGTATAGCACGTCCCAGACGCAGGTACGGTCCACCGGTACTGTAACCCAGAGCGCGGGCACGTTTCCAGCTGAAATTTCTGGTCAAATTTCCCCTTGTAGTACAGTCAGGCACTTAACCCGGTTTACTGGCACCACATACGGTGTCACTAGCCTAGGTATCGGTACCATACATGGTACCCCACGTTCGGAGACGTGGTGGTACCATAAATGGTACCCCTACCCATGGCCTTTTGTTCCGGTACCATATGGTACGAAATTTGAAGGTCAGCGCTACAATCTAGGCAGGCTGGCAGGCAACAGTGCCATGGTAGGGGTACCGTATATGGTACCACTACTGTGGTCGAACACAGGCGTTCCATATATGGTACCACCACACTTCCCGAACGTAAATGTGGTACCACCATCATAGATGGCGCCAGTACCATAAACGGCGTTAAGTGTCTGACTATTACTATTTAGGATCGCCGTTTGACGACTAACTTAGCCTTTTGCGTCTAAATTTGCTTTTTGGTGGTTTGCCCTTTCCAACTCAACTTTTAGTCGTTCGGTAGTAGTAAAGCTTAATGCTAAAAATTTAGAAGTCATTGTTACCTAAGACTTTCGGACGGCGCTGGCGCCAAGACGAGACAGAGAAAAATGACCACCACGGCAATATTCATGCTCGGCGAAGGAAAGATCGGAATCCGGTTGCAAGTGTGGCCACGCTTTGATTAAATGTGACTGATTGAAGCCAACACCCAGAGGACGATTGTGGCTTAATATTTTGCGGCCAGCACGCCTAAATCGAGGATTAACCGTCGAATGAGTGGATCAGTTACACCGAGCTGCAGCTCCGAATTGACACCCCAGCAACCTAATGCCATAGCTAATCGAATGGTCAAATTGGCAAGCTTAGACGCCTCCCCAAGGTTCGGCAATGCGACGTCAATCAAGTGCAGTTTCCAGACCCGGAGTACTGTCTGTACGTAGCACAAAAACATATCACATTCAGTCGCTCTCGCTGAACTGAATCTTTAGAGCCTGTTGAATTGTTTAATTGTTTCTGCACGAGAAAACGAAGCAAAGTTTGCACTGACTCTTGTGGGTCAAAACATTCATAATCGTTTCTGGAATTTATAGTATCGATAAACCAGTCCTTAAGCCCAGCTGAGCCCACATACAGGGTGATTCACATATCCCGCCCGGTTTCGCAAGCTCAGAACTTTTCTGTTTGTGGACCGAATCGGCTGATTTTTGGATATGATATGTGGATATACTTCGAATTTTATTGTTTAAAATTTCAGCTTATTTCATCACGAAATGCCTGAAAACGGCAATTCTACCGCAAACTGAAATTTCCAACATTGGCGCTAAATACATTTGGCTTGTGCGCGATTAGGCTAGTGTTTGAGTGTTGAAAACATTCTTAAACCATAGTGGGTTGACGCTTTGTTCACTTTTCAACACAAACCGACGCTTTTAGCAGTTGTGATAGCTTTTTCGGTGAAGGAACGTCTAAAATGCGCGGTTCACTTTGAGTGGAGCAAAAGCACTGAGAATGTTCCGCCTGCAAATTGGGATAGAACGCGAGCCTCTAAGAGATACCAGCATCCGCTGGTAGCATGAATGGCTTATCGAAGAGGGCAGTGTATCCAACACAACTCGGAAAAGCGTCCACCAACCAGCGTGGAGGGTGGAATACCACCAGCGGCTGCAGAAAGTGATTGAAAAGAGTGACCATCACGTTGAAGTCCATAACTAGTGATGTAGTGTATGGAATTTGTTGAAATTTGAAACAATAAAATTCGAAGTGTGTCCACACATCATATTAAAAAATCAGCAGATTCGGTACACAAACAAAAAAGTTCTGAGCTTGCGAAACCGGGCGGGATAGGTGAATCACTCTGTATTTTATTAAAGATATATTCTTGATTTTATCATAAAACGTTTACGCAAAGATGCATGGTGAAACCCCTAAGCCACCAATTACTTGAGACGACATAATGCTAAATCAAAGAAAGAGGAACCTTAGACTTGGGCGGTGGCTTGGCGGCTGCTTCGGGTAGGTACAATGTAGCTGAACGAAACTATTTAAGCTTAGTCAGTCAGAGTAGTCACAATTATTTCTAATGTCGACTTTATCGATCCTCGCCAGCCGCTAATCAATCAGTCTCGAATTCAAATGCCTTCCGTTGAGTGGCTGGCCTGAACTGGAAGTTGGCGGATGCATAGGACCGATCTGTACTGTATGTCCGGTCTGAGCTCGAGCGAGCGGCGTCTGAAACTGTCGGTAGCCTTTCAGACAGAAACAACAATCTCGTTTACGTCAAAGTATTGGAGAGTTGTTAGAGCCCACTGGACAACTTTTTACCTAAACAACAAATGTACAAGTGCAAAATTAACAGATGTGGGCAGACAATAAGTGGGTATGAAAATGCAAATGTTGTGACGTTAGTCAAAACGTCATTGGAACAGACTTATGATTTGTTACGCCTTCAGTTTTTTTAACAAAACAGGTGTACAGCAAAAAATAGCTGTATGTTTTTAAAACTTCCTGCTGTTTTCTTAAGAGCCGGTTTTCCGAACAGTTGTCTTTTATGCTGCAGTGGCTCTAGAAAAATCTCTAACTTTCTTTACGATTTGGCTAGAATTTTATTGTAGATTATTATTGGAGAAAAACACTTTATGATACTCTCGGCCTTTCTGAGACAAAATTTAAAGCTGCATTTAGAATCAGAAGAACTATCAAGCGGCATTCTTGCTCATATATTAAGTTTTCATAACGCATATAATTCAGTCAATTCGGTACTGAATTTTGAGTTTTTGCGATTACAGCACATAGAATTTGCCTGTGAAAATGAGTCAGCACGTCTAATCTGCTCAACATTAGTTTCAAATGCTTATGCAAGACACAAATCATTTCGACTACGTACGGTATGTAATGACCACAGATTAGCTAGGTACTGTATGAAAGGGCATATTCTGATCTTAAGCCGCTGTACATAGGTTCTTCAATTTATAGTGATAAGGAATAGGTCTAGCAAGAGTAGGTGGACCTATTTTGGGTCGGTCTCCAGAAAATCATCCAAAAACCTTAAAAATCGGTAAAAATCTATCCGGATTTTTGCAGAACTGTACAGTGGGATGACTTTTACTTTTTTTCTGCAAGTCTCGCCGTTCTACGTTACATTTATATGTTTAAAAATGGCTAATTTTCAAAGTTTGTCACGCTACCAGCAGAAAAAACTCGCTAAAAATCGATTTCTCCAAAACTAAGCTAAGAACCTTGGCGTTTGAGCTTATGGCAGTTGTCTAAATTCAAGCTCTTTCCTTTCATAACTTGGAGTCTCTGAGGCCTTATTCTGATATAAAATATGGAGTGAAAAGTCTGTCTGCGCAACTGCGGTAAATTTTGGATTTCTTTATAAACGACAGAATATGGCTGGTAAACTATTAAAACAAGGCTAAAAGCATATTTTATCACAAGTTTCCATGGTTTGTGGTCTTCTGAAGTTCTGAGGTCATATTTTATACGACAAGCAGCTTCAATCTTTTTTCAAGGCCTGGCTGTCCGCAACGATGTTGCAAATGCCAACTCACATACGTAGAATTGAATTGTAAACAGTAGAACGCGCTTATTTATCCGTTTTACTAGTTTTTGATAAGATATGAACTGTTTACACTACTTACAACCGGCCGTTTCTCCATTTCGGTTAGTGGTTCATACAATTAGATAGGTCTGGAATTAACCTATATATCATCCTCAATCTCTTTTTCTGTTGTCGCCGTAAAGCAAAGAGTAGGTTTTCTTAATTGAAGAAGTCGTCATTCTCGATCGAAGTCCCCACCGTGCTGCTAACAAGAGGCACTTAAATAAATATTGGTGTTGGAAGACGTAAACTGATGAAAAATGATCATTTTATCACTTTTTTACCGCAAGAAAATGGCTTTATTCTTACGAAAATGGCCGCCACGCGAGGCGAGGGGCAAAACCGACCCAAATTTTTGCGTCCACTTTTTTGCGGAAAGACGCGCTACCGCAGGAAGACAGGCCCATTACTCGCGCATCACAAGCATCTGTACAATGGTTTGGTGCGTTATATAGCCCTTCGATTCGATTCGATGTGACGGGGGTCGACCATACGACCCTACGATCAGACTCGAGGGTCCATTTCGATGCCCCGTATAAATGAAATCGAACAAGTCGAACTTACCACCTACCCAAGGCTTTAATCAGCCTCAGGAGGTCCCTAACAGATAATTCACTCAGCTCCTGGGTGGTCAAATACCTTCGCCCCAGGATCCTATACCTACGCCCAGCCAATGCGTCACATTGTGTGACCAAATGTTCAGGCGTTTCCTCTTCTTCTGAGCAGAAGGAGCATGTTGGATCATCCACCAGGCCCATAATGCTAAGATGCTTATTAAGGTTACTACTGTGTCCGGTTAACCAACCAACCACCAGCTTTAGTTCCCTTCTACTAAAACTAAGTAGTTCTCTGGTTGCTACCGATCTAGGTCCCAGAACAAACTGCTTAGACTGCCTACAGTCGGTCCTTAGATCCCAGTCAAACTGCAACTGGTTCCTAGCCCAACTTCTTAATTCAGTACGCACTTTCTTAACAGAGATGCCAAGGGCCGGTTCCGGCCCTATAAGTGGCAACTCTGAAGCCGCCCGAGCTAGTCGGTCAGCTTCCTCATTTCCCTCCACATTCGAGTGTCCAGGTACCCACACCAGCAGTAGCTTCTTCCGAAGCGCCAGTCGTTGTAGTTCCCTGACACACTCTGCAACCAACTTAGAGCTGATGCGTGGAGATACTAAAGCTTTTAAAGCTGCTTGACTATCTGAACAAATACAGATCTTCTGCTCAAGACAGTTAACTAATCCGGGATCCCTGGCGCAGTTCAAAATGGCATAGACCTCCGCCTGGAAAACCGTTGCGTTTTTCCCAGGGGAAAGGAATCCTCTACCCCTAGTCTCTGTATAAATACTCCTGCTCCCGAATTCTCCAAACCTGTTAACCTGGAACCATCCGTATAACAGTAGAGAGTATCGGTTGCATTAGGAACATTACCTTGCCAGACCTTCCTACTCGGGAAGTCGACCTAGATAGCCCTTGAACTTAGACACTTTTCTGCAAACGTACATTTTTATAAGTAAACGTAATGAAGAGTGAGAAGGGAAAAAGTTGGTTTTCCTACCCAAAATAGGTCCACTTTCTCTAGACATGTAATAAAAACCATTTCCAAAGTATGTACGTGCCGAGCAGACCTGTTTTGCTAGAAAACACCAGCGGCCCTAGAAAATTTATGGCCTCAACATTTTCTCCGTTCAGGAATGTACAAGGGCGGACCAAATACGTACGTATAATTTTTGTTTGTTTGTTTCGGTTTTTCTAGAGGCACTAAGAGTTACGTAGGAGTGTAGGCTAGTTCAGTCATTGCATGACTAAGCCGGTTAACGACCAATTTTCTTCTATACGGCCAATTCAATTACTGATCGTAGGAGGATAATGAGTTGAAGAGTGTATTTCGAGGCGCGAGGAAATCGAATTTCTGACGATTCTGACACATACGTTGTTTGTTGTTTCGGATAAGATGTGAGTCAGCGCGATTTATTGCCCAATAACACTCCCACTTGTCCTTTATAAATTACACGCCGCTGGTCTAAATGCCATTCTATCAGACAAACGCTCAAAGTTCGTGAGAGGCGGCCTTTCTTTCTTGTCTGCAACTTGCTGCAGCAGTCAGTCTACGTACGTTCGTACTACCTATTCAGATCAAGATGTATCCAGGAGACGATGTCGACGAAAATTTGGTTGAGTTGGGCCTAATCGTGTGAGTGTGAAGAGGACGGGACGGTAAAGATGGGAGAGATTGTCAAAATCGGTCGAATTAGGACTTGTCCACTGAAAATTCTGAGGCTTCTTCAAGAAGGACTTGACTATGTGATTGCTTCTACACTCCAATTTGCTAATGGTTTCGAGATTACTCACTGATTTTGCAGTGGAAAAAGAGAACGGTTAACTATGCAAGTATCTGTCTGCCTGAATGTCTCAGAAAATGTTTGATTTTTGTGTTGCCAAGTTCACTTTAATCCGTTAAAACTGATTGATTCTTAGCCAAGTAGCAGTTGTCTGTTTCGCCAATGCACAAAAATACTGTGAAAGGCTTGATGTGTACTGTTTTTCACTACAGATTACTCGATTACCGGTGCTACAGTACAGTACATCGAACCGATGCCGATACCATACAGAATTGAAGACATCTCCGTTGATTGAAGAACCATACAAGAATCTTGGTGCAACTACGCACAAGCGAATAGATGAAAAAAGTGGGGATTGTAATCCAAATAGAAGGTCCGATTTTTTGCTAAAATCAAATACAGTAGTCTTTTACTGCACGTTATAAATAAGCTTTCTTGAGCTCATTTACAACTAATAGAAGCCTAATAAAATTTTGCTATAGGCAAACTTTTAAATGACAGGCTTTTGTTTTTGTTGCACGTCAGATTCTGTAGCGCCTGATTGAAGAGCCAAAAGCTTTAATCAAGCTCATTATAGCACCTAAAAGGCAAAAAATGACTACTGACTGCTGCAAAAAATGCTGACCCAACAGAAAGCATTATTCCTTTGAAAATTCACGTCTGAATTAAACAGTTACTTAGTTAGTGTACACATGTATTCTGTCCTGATTAACAAAATAGAGATTAACGAATGACTTCACCCTGTAAATTTCGAAGAACCTTGACCGAATTAGATGGCGAATATTCGGATTGACAGTGCACACACACTCACCCAGCTAACTAAAAATATCTGTACAATAGTGGTGCATTCAAAAATATCAAAAGGATGCATAACTGTCGTTGCAAAAGCACTTAGTTCTGATGCGAAATCTGACAGAGTTACGCACGTAAACTCCTACGTGTTTAGTTCGATTCGCGCCAAGCCCGTTACGTAGCGCAAGTTAGTCTAATCTTGCAGAAAAGCCTGTGAGAAAAAACCGGCTGCGGTTTTTTCGCTACGTTCGCATCGGCGTAGAACATCGCTTGGGCGCTAAGTTGACGACAATTCGTAGACTGTACGTATACTCATTATTGCATGTATTCAGACAGGGCAAGTTTGGGATCAAACTAATACGGCTCAGCGATTTTGGACTCCGACAACCCCTGACGAACAAACACGTGTATGAATGACCAAATAATTAGCGATTAATTTTTACAGATAACTTTCTAAATCACTCTACCCATACATATGTAACAGGTCATCCGCCGAAGTGATACGGGTTGGGGTGCGGCGCCGTCTGCGGGGGTTTCAGCCCAAATTCTAGCGCGAGGAGGTTGGGAACCAAAAAGGCTCAAAAATCGCAATTTTCGGAAAAAACTTGTCAAAAATCGCTAATTTGGGCTCAGAAGTGCTGTTTTACTAGCGATTTTAGCATTTTTTGTATCTGAAATTGTAAAAAATACCAAAAATTATCTGAGGCACAAACGCGTGAACACAAGCCAGCATAAGAGAGAGAGAGGCGAACTAATTGTTCGTGCTTCAACTTAGTAAAAATTTGTGTTTGTCGGCGTTCGCTCTACCTAATGGACCAGGGTAACTTCAAAAGGGCAGTCGGCACAGTTGGTGTAGTGGTTTAGGCCGCAAAGCCACTGTGCGCGCGCTCATGCGCTCATCTACTCGGGGTGGCAAGTTTCTTGTCGCAAACAGTTGGTTATCGGCTCGGCTCACCGAAAGCTGGTGACAGCGAGAGGTAAATGTGAACTGACTGAATTTGCCGTTCCACAAAAGCAAGCCGCGTTGGAGGAGACAATCGATGACGTCAGGAGCTGTCTGAGAAACCAACTAACTATGCCGGGAGTCCTCTGCACACCGGGGCGGGCACCGGTGAATGTCGGGCATACATGTAGCTGGGTTTTCGGCTGGGGGGGGAATTTTTCTGATCCAAAATAGGGTTTCAGGGCTATGCCCAAAGGGGGTTTCAGCGACCTTTTTTTGGTGTCCAAAAGTGGGTTTCAGCGACCTTTTTTTGGGCTCAAAACAGGGTTTTGAGGACTAAAAATCGGGTAAAAATCCTGTCTGAAGTGCAAAAATACCGTTAAAAACCATATTTTTGCTTTAAAATATACAAAAAACCCTATTTTATATTTAAAAAGTGCAAAAAAGCTAATTTTGCTTTAAAACGTGCAAAAAAACCCATTTTATTCGACATAATACAGTTAAAATGCATTTCTGGAACCCTCTTTAGAGATTTTGAAACCCAAATTAGCGTTCCGGAACCGTATTTTGGGCCTCCAGAAACCCTATTTAGGGCTTCAGAAACCCAAATTAGGGTTCTGGAACCCTATTTAGGGTTTCAGTAACCCAAATTAGGGTTTCAGTAATCCAAAATAGGGTTCCGGAACCCTATTTAGGGTTTCAGAAACCCAAATTAGGGTTCCGGAACCCTATTTAGGGTTTCAGAAACCCAAATTAGGGTTTCAGTAACACAAATTAGGGTTCCGGAACCCTATTTAGGGTTTCAGTAACCCAAATTAGGGTTCCGGAACCCTATTTAGGGTTTCAGTAACCCAAATTAGGGTTTCAGTAACCCAAAATAGGGTTCCGGAACCCTATTTAGAGGGTTTCAGAAACCCAAATTAGGGTTTCAGTAACCCAAATTAGGGTTCCGGAACCCTATTTAGGGCTTCAGAAACCCAAATTAGGGTTCCGGAACCCTATTTAGGGTTTCAGAAACCCAAATTAGTGTTTCAGTAACACAGAACTTCTGGAACCCTATTTAGGGTTTCAGTAACCGAAATTAGGGTTCCGGAACCCTATTTAGGGTTTCAGAAACCCAAATTAGGGTTTCAGAAACCCAAAACAGGGTTCCAGAACCCTATTTAGGGTTTTTGAAACCCAAAGTAGGGCTCCGGAACCCTCTTTAGGGTTTCAGAAACCCAAATTAGGGTTCCGGAACCCTATTTAGGTTTTCAGAAACTCAAATTAGGGTTCCGGAACCCTATTTAGGGTTTCAGTAACCGAAATTAGGGTTTCAGTAACCCAAATTAGGGTTCCGGAACCCTATTTAGGGTTTCAGAAACCCAAATTAGGGTTTCAGTAATCCAAATTAGGGTTCCGGAACCCTATTTAGGGTTTCAGTAACCCAAAACAGGGTTTCGGAACCCTATTTAGGGTTTTTGAAACCCAAAACAGGGTTTCGGAACCCTATTTAGGGTTTTTGAAACCCAAAACAGGGTTCCGGAACCCTATTTAGGGTTTTTGAAACCCAAACTAGGGCTCCGGAACCCTAATTTGGATTACTGAAACCCTAATCAGGGCTTCTGGAACCCTGTTTGCAGGTTTACAAACCCAAAATAGGGTTTCAAAAAATTCCCCCCCCCCAGAATCCGGCTGGGGGGGGGAATTTTCTCCGAAAATCGGGCCTGGGGGGGAAATACCCCCCCCCCCCATTCCCCCCAACTACATGTATGATGTCGGGACCGGGAGCTGACAACACCATGACGTCAACATGCCAGGCGCTCTCTTAGTGACTGGCACCCAACAACAGCATGGCTAGGACATGGCTGGGCAGGCTGGGCAGTGAAAGAAGCGCAAACGTCCGAGATGACCACGTATCGGGGGTAATGAACCATGCAGGTCTGATCATAGGGTCGTAAGGTCCCCCCCGCACATTGGATCCGATCTTCGAAAGGGTTTTTACGCGAAAAAGTTTACCTCATCCCTTTCTTCGCCGTTGACAACAGTGTCTGTTGATTGGAGAAGTCGCCCAGCAATTACTAGCCAGATTTACGCTTGTGCTTAGCTTCAAGCTTACTGAGGTTAAATTCAACAGCCGTCCTCCTTGGGGGCGTAATGATTGTTATACGGTTCACGAGACGACATCGTAGTTGCGTCAGTTAGTATTCGGGTTTTCGGTGCATAATTTTTCAAGTAAGACTGTCGTTGCTTGTTGCTAGAGAGCCCATTCCCCACACTTTCGAACGTAGCGAGCGTCTTGTAGCGAGGCATCGTCCTGATTTTTTTGGACCCCAATCTTTCTACCTGCGTACATTCTCTAGCTTGGGTAATTTATTTTTCATCGATCCGCACTTGCGCGTTCAATGAAATCCCCTTGGTCTCTAGATTCTGGTTCACTGAAAAGAACACATTCAGCCAAACAGAGAAAAGTTGATTTTTTCCGTTGCGCAAGTTAGCATTCCCAGGGAGCGTTGCGCTTATTAGGTTACGCCACACCGCAGTACGGGCTTGGGCCCAACTAACTACGACTTTGTTCATGAGGAAAAAAGCGCTGCAACGCACCGATAAGGAGTTATTCCTAACAAATTGCCAGGTCGCTCATCATTTTGAAATATACATTATTAGGTAACTGTAAACTCGAGCGAAAACACTAATTGACGCGTAGTTTTTTACATGGTTGTTGGTCCAGATCAAGACGCGTAATGTGAGCTAAAACTGTAATTGTCAAGCAGTAATTAGATGTTGATGCTGAGAATAATTACCTCCAGGTCTGGTTCAGTTGTTTGATACCACATTCAGTTGTCTTTTTGACGATTTAATAGTAGGACTCTCCCGACAATTATAATGATGATGATACAAATAAAATTAAAAAAATACCTAAACAGTCGTCTCTGTCCGTTATCATCATATGTAGTTTTATTGCGATGTTAGCCGCTATTGTTATTATTATTTATCAGTGTTGTTCTCTTTCTATTATTTCGTTCCTCCCTCACCTTACCTCACTTGACTGTTCCGACATTTTTGTGTCCTTCATTTTTTTCACTGATGCGAATGTGTGCACCTCTATTGATCCGAGACGAGACATTTTCTAGGGATGCAATTGGTATCCGGTATTATTTGGTATTATTCGGTATTATTTGGTATTTTTTGAGAAATGGTATTATTTGGTATTTGGTATTTTTTTATACCAAATAATACCAAATAGTTTAAATAACTAAACAATTAGCTTTTAAGCGATAAATTCTGCATATTTTGCACTGTATACTCTGTCAGAGCGCTTCTGTTCAGAGTTTTCTCGTTATTTCTAATTTACTAAAAGTTTAACAATGCAGATACGCAGAACAAGACGTCTCTTTACCGTTGCTGAGCAACAAAAGAACAAGGAATTCTGACCAGTTTAGCTTATAACAACCATTCATGGAAAATTCTCAAAAAGTGGGAGTGGGCCCCATGAAAGGACGCAAGGCGATTTTGGGGGAAGGGGGGCTCCGAAAAATCTGACCGAGCCTAGACCGCAAACGTCACAACGTGCTGCTTGCCCATTTCCCGAGTCAGTGAAAAACACCCAAATTCTACTCGTTTTCTTTCTCGGCATGACTAGATTTCTTTTAGATGCAACAAAAACTCTTCCACTGAGGCAAAACTTATGATTTTTGCTGTAAAAACAGTGTGACTTTGCGCTCATTCCAAACAGTTAGCGACCTGTTTAGCAACTATTTGGAATTATTTGATATTATTTGGTATAGAAAATACCATCTACTATTTGGTATTTGGTATTTTTTATACCATTTGCATCCCTAATTTTGACCCCCCAGACCTTTAAAATACAAGTACTTGTAGTGGCTTCATTACTAACAAACTGATTCAGAAATCACTAACTTTTAGCTTAAAATACTCCTGAAAAGCCTTGGGGTATTTTTGTATTTGGAAAACGGACCCTCCGGAGCGTGCCTATACCGATGCGTCTTTAGGGGTACTTTTATATTTGGCAAGACAGGTCCCC
This sequence comes from Sabatieria punctata, assembly GCA_030248155.1. Lineage (NCBI taxonomy): Eukaryota > Metazoa > Nematoda > Chromadorea > Araeolaimida > Comesomatidae > Sabatieria > Sabatieria punctata. The sequence continues at coordinate 235,193 of JASANB010004288.1, forward strand.
GGGGCATGCCCTATGTTGATACAGTGATTTACCTCGATTTATCGATAAAACTGGTTAATTTATAATTAATTATGATCATTAAAACATTAATTTCTGTTTGGGATCGGTTCCTGATTCCCCCAGCTACACCTGATCCGGGATAAATAGCCTTGAATTAAGAGTTGCGCCGTGCTCAACTTTTTTCATCTGAATTGAGACTTTACTTACACTTTAAGTACCTGTCTCATAACAAAGTTTGAAACGACTGGCTGAAGACGAAAAGCCGTCATAAACCTATCAGTTGTGCCTATAGGTATAGTGTTGGCCATAAAAAAGACCACCTGCCCTTTTTTCGATTCGATTTGCCTTCTAGGATAGACTCCCTTACATGTACTAGGTGGGGTTTTGGGGGTTACCCCCCGCTGAAAAGGCCAAACCCCCACTCACCCTAAACCCCCCCCCGAGACAGGTTAAGGGACCTCCCCCCGACCCAAAAATACAAGTACTAGTAGTGGCTCCAGTACTAACAAACTGGCTCAGACATCACTAATTTTTAGCCTAAAATTCGCTTGAAAAGCCTTTGGGAACCGAATTTGTCGTTTCCACTGCTGATATTTAAGAGAAATCGGTGTTTTGTAAGCTTTTTTTGTCATTTTTTGCTTGTTTTTAGCTCTAAAACGCTATTTGGCAGCTTAAAATAGTGATTTTCAGCGTCCTTACTAAAAAAACGAGCTAAAAACGCATTTCCAGGCGTTCTGGAGCTTTTTGAAATTTGGGCCCCCTCTGGGCGAAACCCCATCGACCCTCCATCTGAGGAAAACCCCCTACCCCCCAGGTCGCCCGGAGCTGTTACATGTAGTGTTCCGACGATATCAAAACTTGTCGATATTCGATGTCGATATCGATATTTTCAGTTCAATATCGATCGATATCGACAATTATAGTTAAGCAAGAAAATGTGAAAATTTGAAAGAGCAAACTGCTCTCGCTGCTCATCAGTCAAGCACTGATGCAATCAGCCATCTGATATCAATATAGTAGAGAATTGCAGAAAAGGTAGTAGCCCTTCTGAACCCTTCAATGAAAAGATTGACCCCTCAGGCCGATGCCCCACCCTCATTAGGCATAATGAGCTCAAACAGAATAGCGTATTTTAACTGTAAAAAGTCAGCCTTTTTTTGCTTACCATCCTTTCAACCACCCATCAGCCGGCGGTACCCCTGAGGATTTGAAAATGTACCACCGCTCAGTCGAAATACTAGTACAGTCATGTCTCGTTAATCCGGACAAGTTGGGACCAGCAGATTTTGTCCGGATTAACGAATTTCCGGATAACAAAAAAAAAAAATAAAACGGTGTTGTCCGCAGCAAAAAAGCACAACCGCACTGTCCTCGTTACAGTTAGAATATAGAGGTAGCGGCATTATATTAACTACCACCAACAAAACAAGTACCAACAAGACTCTCTATTTCATCGACATAAAGTCTGTGATCGAGTAGGTTTACTGCAGCTAAGTATGTAGTCAAATAATCGCTGTTCCAAGCAACGTAGGCTGAGCACTTCATCTGTCGAAAAGTACTCCATATGACTGCGCAGAAATGACAGATTGTAGCCAGAGAATTGAAATCCCCCTAGGGGGGGGGGAATATTGGGGGGTGGGTGCGCGGGAAACAACTACCCCCTGGGGGGAAAAGGAACCCGGGGGGGGGAAGAGGAAAAACCGCAACAAACAGGGCGGCCGCGAGGGGGCGGAAAGAGGGACACGGGGCCGCGGGGTGATGAATGAAAAATACCATTTTTTTTTTTTTGTGTGGGGGGGGAAAAGAATGGGGGGGGGGGGGGGAAAGAGGGAGGAAGGGGAAAAAGGGGGAAAAAAAAAGGGAAAAGGGGGGGGGGGGGGGAAGGGGGGGGAGGGGGGGGGGGGAGGAGGAGAGAGGAGAGGGGGAAGGGGGGGGGAGGGGGGGAGGGGGGAGAAGGAGGAGGAGGGAGAGGAGGGGGGTGGGGGGGGGGGGGGTGAGCAGATCTTCAGTGTTGCTGCAGATAGTGTTGTTAGGCTTTTTTTTAAAAAAAATAGTTTTTTTTGAAGGCCCATTTCGAAAATTTTTTATTTTATTCACAGTATGGAAATTTTGGGGGCAAATCGCTGAATTTAGCCTCAGATATACATTAGCAGTGCAGTTCTATCAATTTCATGCCTATTCTAAGCCTAAAAATAGGTTTTGAAGGGCAGCAGCCACTCTGTGAGCAATGCTGCAGGTGGAATGTCGACTCTCAGACTGTAACACTATGTTTAAACCAAAGTATCAGCTTATATATTTAAAGTTGCTTCTGACACATCCTTGCATCTCCTACAAGCTATATTTCATGCTAGGAAAAAATTTTGAAAAAAAAATTTCGAAATGAAAAATTTTCATAAAAAAAAAGCTTTTTTTGGCTTTAAAAAAAATTTTTTTTTACAACTCTAGCTGCAGACATTTAAGAACCATATAGTACATGGGCCGGAAAATGGGTTGGGGTAGTCAAAATACTAAAATTTGGGGGTGGGCATGCCGGTTTGGGGGGTTGCGATTTTTTGGGTGGGTCAAGAACAAAAGTCGGCTTCAGGTGGGTAGGTGAGGTCGTTTGGGGGATCGAGCCCAAGTTGGAGGGTGGGCAAACCCCTTGGAACCCCCGCGGGCCGCGGCCCATGTATGCTAAGAACCAAAGCGTTGCTGTCAGAAAGCTGAGAATGGCGAGAAATTGATGTTTCTAGAGCTATCATGCCACTGTTAGGTTTTAACTATAGAATCGTTTTCTGAGTTGTTCAGGAAAAACTGTTTTTTACTGTTCCAGAGAAATAAACTTGGTGTCAGTTTTGTTTTATTTCCTGATTTTCCACACAAAAATATCGAAAATATCGATGCTAAATATCGCGATATCGATATTGGAAAAAAGGTCGATATATCGACTTTTCGATATCTATATATCTTCGGAACCCTAGTTACATGTATGCAGACCCCCATACATGTAACAGCTCCGGGCCGACCTGGGGGGAGGGGGTAGGGGGGGTTTCCTCAGGTAGGGGGGTCGAGGGGGTGGGTTTCGCCCAGGTGGGGGTGTCCCAAATTTCAAAAATCTCCAAAACGCCTAGAAATGCGTTTTCAGCAGTGGAAGCGCCAGATTCGGTTTCCAAAGGCTTTTCAAGTGAATTTTAGGCTAAAAATTAGTGATTTCTGACCCAGTTTGTTAATACTGGAGCCACTACCACCACTTGTATTTTTTGGTCTGGGGAGGGGTCCCTTAACTTGTCTCGGGGGGGGGGGGGGTGAGGGGGGTTTGGCCTTTCCAGCAGGGGGGTAAACCCCCTAGTACTTGTATGCAGACCCCCAGGACTATTTGTCGGCCCTAGGGATGCAACCGAATACAAAAATACCGAATACCGAAGCGGATTTTCGGAACCGAATAATACCGAATATTGATTATTCGCAGCACGACTGCAAAAATATACTGTCGAACTACTATTTCTTGTTTTTTGCTTAACTTTTTATGCTAAGATAGCTGTGTAGAGTGACGTATTGTTTGAATGCTATAGATTTATCCATGCCTATAACTAAAACAAGCCCTATTTGGTCGTTCTGCTGACGGTAAAGAAGGAGTACAAAATTTCCGAACAAACAATTTCAAGAGGCGCGCGCGAGTTAGGCCACAAGTTCCCTGATTAATTATGTGAGGTCACAGCACAAAGACAATCCCGCGTTTATATCCTATAAAAACACTTGCCCCTAAGCCTGAGCCTGAAGCTAAGCCTAAGCCTAAAACCGAAGCTAAAAGTTGGGTTTGACAGCGGGTTGGGCGAATGGGCCTTCTCAATTATCTGGAACGTGGCGGGTAACAGGAAGGAAGATATTTACGCGCGAATCACAAACGCAAACAGAAAGTTGGAGGAAGGGAGCATCCAGTACTACTGTAAGTACCTTAGCTGGCAGCTTAGGTATACAACTTATACATTGGATGAATCGTTTGAAAACATAGATGGGATTTTTATACGTAGTATTTGGTAGATAAAACAAACGCTTAGGCTACGAAGTGGAAAGCTAACAGCGTAGTCTATTTGGGTACAGAAAAGGCCGAAATGTTGTTGTTTATTATTATGTAAGTTGCACCTTGACCTTTAAATTCGTTGACTTTTTGTATGAATAGTCGTTGTTGCCAAAATTTTAGCATAGTAAATGAACACAGAGATGTAAAAGAAGAAATATCTCGGTGATTTCTGCACAAATTTTAGCATTACAGTGAAATTTTAACGGTTTTACAATATTCGGCCCAAATTAGCAAATTTTGAGCGTTTTTAGTGCCCAACCCCTCCCAAAATTTGGGCTCAGACCCCCACCCCGAATTTTTAGGGTCAATTTGAGCGTAAATATCTCACGAACCCAGGTTAACCAATCTTTATGGACTTACGAACCTGAAGAGCTCAGCTTTCTAACACTACCGGTTAAAATCTGGCGGATTTTTACTTTCAGTCAAGGTGAAAAATTAGCATTGTCAAAAATGAGGGTGGTGCCCTGTAAACATAAATCACGGTTGTCTGGCCTAATTTAGGTGTTCATTGTGTTGTCTTAGTTGTGGCGATTGTAATCCATGACCTCACTAATTCGTATAACCCTGCTTTCTGTGCAAGGGATAACACCCTCATTTTGAGAATGCTTGACATTATTTGACATTTGAATTATTGACTAGTTTCAAAGCATTTTTGTCCGGTTAATTGGTTTTTTAATTTTGATGATTCGGAATTCGGGGCTTTTCCAAAGTCGGCTTAAATTTAAGGCCGGTCCCCGGGCCACAGAATACTTCGGCACTGCTCTCGCTAGCTTTAGCAGATCCTTGAGAGAACCTTACTTGCCGCTTCTTTTCGGCACGAACGCTGACTTTCTCGCAAAATGCATTTTTAAGAGCTGAAAACCGGCCTAAAATGACAGAAAACGGAGTGGATCGCAGTTCTGATCGATCAAAATATTCTTCCGATAACTTCCAGGACCTCGGAATCGGAACTGCCAGTTCCGATCGAAGTCGGAATTCCGGTCGGTCCGTACCCCTTAGTATTTAAGAGTTTACCACCCCTCGGTCGAATTCCTAGCACATGTCTGCGGCACTCTTCTTCACTCGCGGGGAAGTGCACTCGTCGGACAAACGGCCACGCCCTCCCCTTGATCTGAGCTGCTTGTTATTCTGTTGGACGTGTGTATTAAACACTCAAACATTCAAACTCTTGAACCATCACGACACGGTAGCTGGTTTTCGGACTATATCGAAACACGTCGATTTAGCGATATTCCCTAGTCACATACATGGGCCGGGGGTTTAGGGGGTTATACCCCTCCCCCTCGGTCGGCCATACCCCCCCTCGGCCGGCCATACCCCCCGCCCCCCACCCCCGGAGGAAATTTTCGCTTATTTAAGGCAAAATAGGCGTTTTTTTGTTTTCCTGGGGGGGGACCCCCCCCCCCCGAGGTCTCAACCCACCCACCCCCCCCTCCGGAATTTGACGGCCCATGTAGGCCTAGTCAACCTAAAAAGTCAATGTGGTTAGTTAGCCTGACATCATAAAGAAACGATTTTGGAGCGCTTATTTTCGTCGCATGCAATTAATCTCCCAAGTCAATTTACTTTTTTGATTGATTTGTGGTGAAACCCAACTCCAGTGCGATAAGGTTGGCTTTGCGATTGGGTGGTATTTGATGTTGTTGGGGCCAGAGTTAACGTCCGTGGGTCTGTGGGCGTCGGACGGAGTAGAGATAACCGTTATTGCCACCACCAACAGCCGGCCAAGTCTAATTTGCTGCGCCGTGGTTGGGCTGCTGGTTTTCTATTCTAATCCGATATAATTTCATCTGCTCTCGCCTACGTAAATGCCGTTCGTTTTTTCGTTATCACTTTCTCCATTGCCTTATTACTGAAGTTGGCTTGCCGCGCAGTGTCGGTCTTACGGTCACCCCTTTCTTTGACTACCCCAACCCATTTTTCCGGCCCATGTATAGTCATGACAGTACGTAATTGCTAAATTCCATTACCAAAAGGCTTTGTATTGTAAGCTAAAATTAGTGATTTTTAGCCAGTTTGTTAGTGCTGGAGCAGCTGCTTTTATTTGTTTTTTCGGGTCAGGGGTTCGTTCTGAACTGTCTCGGGATCGGGAATAGGGGTTGATCATACTAGGCATGTAGTAAATAACCAAACCTACTAGTACACAGGTGTACTCATACTCGTGTAGGAAAATATCGCCCGGCGACTTTTCTGTAGAGCGACACGTTGAGTAATTTACGCATCAAAACGGCGATTGACATCTTCCGCCTGCAACAACGCCTGGAAGATGTGGCGCGGCGCGTTGGTGCGTAAATTACAAACGTGTCGCTCTGCAGAAAAAGGGCCGGGCGATATTTTTTCTACACGAGTATGAGTATGAATACACCTTTACAGTTTATACTAATCCATTTTCCAACCCAAGCAAGCTTGTGATTGTAATAAGAGGCGGAAGTATTATAACTATCGGCTTTATTACTTCTGCAAACTAACCTACTGCACCGGTTTCCGGCGGCACTAATGGTTCTAATTCTCACATCGGTCGGTCCGCTTTCAACGAGCCGGCCCGAACTAGCGCTCAATAATTAGTGCTTATATCCGGATTTGATTTCCATTACCTGATACGGGCATTTTCTTGCGCTCTATCTAAGCCGCCAAACTGTCTTTCTGCTGGTTGCGCTACCCAGTCGGTGCGGTGCGTTGTGTTGCGTAGTTCTTGTTGTTAGACTGACTGGCAAAGAACCGTACCGACGCAATCCGGTGCCAGTCTAAATTGGGGCGTTGGTAGCTGGTTTTGAAGTGCCAGTGCCACTCGGGTGGCAAAGTAGAAATGAGGCTTTTAAGAGAAAGCAGTGCGTTTGCTGTTGCAGAGTCGCATGCTATTGATAGCGCTTAACGGATGGCAGCCATTCGGAAGAAACTGGTGATTGTGGGCGATGGGGCGTGTGGTAAAACATGTCTGTTAATCGTGTTCAGCAAGGATCAGTTCCCCGACGTCTACGTGCCAACTGTATTCGAGAATTATGTGGCTGATATTGAAGTCGACGGCAAACAGGTACGCCTCTCCATTTTTTAGATTCTAGACAGACGTGGGTCCCTCAGAGTCTGATGAAAGAATTTTGTATCATTCATGCAACAATTTTACTCACCCGACCGACTTATGCCATATATTCCCCCGCCCCCAAAGGTTTTTCCAACCCACCCT